>CAWWDJ010000055.1:0-27512 GCA_963942525.1 Ptychoptera contaminata | reverse complement strand
AGAAGCAAGTTTATGTATCATATTATTATCTTCAATTTATATCCTATACATATTTTTTTTTAGCGACAATATTAACGGAGTTACATAAAATAATATACCACCTCCAGTCATAGTCATAGCTCTATGGGCCGCACTATTTGTTTGTTTGTAACGAAAATCCATATTTAAGCTTTTGGTAAAAAAAAAAAAAAAAAAAAAAAAAAAAAAAATAATAATAATAATAAAATGCCAATTTCGTTATTGGTAGAAATCGGACCAGCGGGAGTGGGGGTTTAGAGAAGGGGCAAAATGTGAATTTGTTAATATCTCCATTATTGTGCTATTTTTTGAGAAATGTTATATGAGCAATTTTATGTATCATGTTATTATCTAAAAAGTAAATTCTATACATATTTTTGTAGGGACAATATTAACGGAGTTACTTAAAATAATGTACCACTTCCGGTCATAGTCATCGCTCTACCGGCCGCACTATTTGTTTTGTTTTTAACCAAACTCCATATCTAAACTTTGGTCAAAAAACAAAGGCTAAGTTCGTTATTGGTGGAATTCGAACCAGCGGAAGTGGGGGTTTAGAGAAGGGGCAAACTGCACATTCGTTAATATCTCCATATTATGCGATTTTTTGAAAAATGTTACATATACAATTTTATGTATCATTTTATTGCACAATTTATATTCTTTATATACTTTTGTGGGATCAATATTGAGGGAATTATTTGAAATAATGTACCACATCCGGTCATGGTCATCTCTCTAGCGCCCGTAATATATGTTTGTTTAAACCAAAATCTGTTAAAATAATGTACCATTCCTGGTGGTATATTCATAAATAAATAGTATAGGTACTTGTGTATCCTTTTTGAGGTCACGTAGGAAATCTGCTTAGTTTACGCAGCCTCTGCGTGACGACTCTACTGTATACTGGACATCTATTTTCATTGCATCTTTTTACGCTGCCCATTTTGCGAACAGTAAATAATATATATATTTTTTTTTTAAGTATTTCATAAAAAACATTGATTCCAACACGGAATCATCCTCGGCCACCCTCTGATATAGCAGGCAGCAATGACCTTGATGGTTGATTTGCCTTTAAAAAAAACCCAAAAAACATTGATTTCTGTATAATTACAGCTTGGGAATTAGAAGTTTTCTTTCTGAATAATGTTAGTGTAATCGAAGAACTAAACTCCAAACCATAATATCTGGTAATAAAATCAATCTAAACAAAGTTAATAAAGACACGCGTTTCCTAAAAATGGAAAACAACAAACTTACGTTTTGGGTGTTGTTAGCCAAGGAACATGGATCAGACTGAAGGATAAAAACGTTCCGGTTTCTGATAAATAGGTTAACTCAAAATCACGTTTTTCACGATTAGATAGACTTGCACAATTTCATGTCCTCTATTCCGCATTTCTTGTCGGAGAGATAAAAAGTTGCGGAAGGAGCTGACTATATAGAAACTAGTGAGGTCAGTATCCCTCTGAAAAGATTGAAAAATTCGATAGACATATTTGAAAGAACACGATACCCCTAACATGATTTCGTCACACCTTCAAATATTTTCTGAAGCTCTTGGGTTTCTCATCAGGTTCCTCTTGGCCTCCGACCATAACCGTGGCGACGCCGAAGAATTCACTGATAAGAGTAATGAAAAACTAGTCAACAAAGTGTCCATATCTCCCATTAAAGACATCGTAGAAGATCTCTATCTACAAATAGCAGGAGATACAAAACGTTCGCTATTTAAATACCTTAAAGCAATGGGACTTTTAGTAAGTTTCAATTGAACAGCTGAAATGATCGCCCCAGGAGTGGTAGCATTTGCTCTCTGTCTACAAGTGAGTTTCTTTACCTGTATTTCATTTATGTACAAATTATAATTCACTTATCATATTTTGATATACTATAAACCACGCCAAGCCCCATTCTTCAAAATGTTTGTCTTGCAATTTAAAATTGTTTCTGCAAATGGAATCGTACAAAACTCGTTTATACAGAAAATCATTTGTCTTGCTCTAAATGAAGAAATACTAAATGATTTTCAGTTACTAGTTACTTTCCATAAAATTGCTTAAAAAGATCAATATATTCAGTATAGCCTTATTTTGAAATATTACTCAAACTGCCGTCAAATAACGAGCATTAACTATTATCAAAAATAATTATAATTAATTATTTATTCAAATATAAATTAAGAGTAAATTGTAAATTTAAATAATTATTATTATACAGCCATATATTTATTTATAAGACACGGTTGATGGCGTATTAAATTAAAACAAACTATTTAGATAAAAATATTGAAGAAATATGCTAATAATTCTTAATTTAAAAAAAAGAGTATTTTTAATTTGTAGTCAAATTTAAGTGGTACTGCAAGACAAAAGACCTAGTGTTCTAAAGGCTGACCGGCGTATTTTATTACATATTACAAGAAAAGGGATTCAATTATAACACAAATGTTTTAGTTTAACATTTTTAACTTTATATTCCTAAAAATAAATAAAGCGCGATCAGTCAACATATCATTGGTTACAATGGTATATTTTATTTTATTATTGTTTTTAATAATATATATAAAGGGGATTGCTTTAAGGTTCTGTTCCCGCACAACTAATTCGTTATTTATTCCGGTTGAAACTAAAAGTTACCAAAAAAAAAAATTAAGTTACCAATATCAATATTCAAAATTGAATGCTATATGAAACATTTTTTTATTTAAACATATAATAAAATTGAGGGTCCGACAGACTTACTAATCTATAGGACTCCGGGTAGCTTGGAACTTCTATGCTTATCCTATATAACTAAATACAAAATACTCATAAAACCATCTCCTTAAATTAAAACTGGAATTTGATTTAATTGCAAAAATTTGCATTATTATAACGTATGTATGTCAACCAAATTTTCCTGAAATATAAAAAATATTTATGTTATAATATTTCGTTATATAGTTCCTTAACTAGGGCTAAGGATTTAGAGGGCTGGTGCAGAGGAGGTTTTTCAGATGTTATGCTTTTGATGTTAACAGTAGAATGTGCTTGCAAGTAGTGCGTTGTATTTTAATTGTATCCACAAGCGTCTGCTAATTAGTGTTGAAACTAAGTGCTAGCTATACTAAGCTTATTAGCTGGAGAAACATTTGCGGGTTAGGTTCATCCTCGAACTGTACCGAGCACGAGTTATTTGTGAATTGAGATCTGGTTTAGACCCAGCCTTAGACTGTAGATGTAGCGTTAATATGAGTAATTTACCTCTACCTCACCTGTGTGTTTTCATTTTTAACAAATGAATCGGAAACTTGGAAAAACATATTCCAAAGTTACTGGAGAGGATGTGGACTTGATCTGACTCCAGAGGGCCGACGGATTGACGTACTGAATAACAGACAATGGGAGAAAGAGATGAGGACATTTTTAGTTCTTTTTTGCCTAAACTTATTACTCTGGTGGAATACTTTATCCCCAGAAGGAAAATTATATACGGAAATACGAAGTTCCATAAGCACAAGCAAAACCACGATTCAGCTGAAACTTTTGTCACTGATATACATATTCTTGTCAAATCATGCGAATTGCGGGGTGATTTAAATAATTCCATGGTTGTTCTAGTATTGATTAATAGAATTAATGAGCCCACAATTAGTGAGAAGCTTCAGCTTGATCCTCAGCTTACTCTAGAGAAAGCAATCACAACATGTAAACCTTAAGGAAGACTTAAGGCAGTATGAAGTTGCAGCTGTTGGTTGAAAATCCTAGTCAGATAGAAGGGAAAAAGCCAGTCACGCAACTAAGCAGATTTCCCACGTGACGTCAAAACGGATATACAAGTACCTATAGAATTTATTTATAAATATACCACCAGAAGTGGTACATTATTTTTAGGGAGTTTGGTTTCAAACAAACAAATATTTCGGGCGCTAGAGTGATGTCCATGACCGGATGTCGTACATTAATTTAAATAATTAACATAATATTGATCCCACAAAAATATGTATAGGATATAAATTGTAGATAATAAAATGATACTTAGCATTGCTAATATAACATTTTTCAAAAACTAGCATCATAATGGAGATAATAACGAATTTACATTTTTCCCCTTCTCTCAAAGCCCCACTCCTGCTGGTCCGATTTCCACCTATAACAAACTTCGCGTTTGTTTTTGACCAACCAAAAGCTTAAATGTGGAGTTTGGTAACAAACAAACAAATAGTGCGGCCAGTAGAGCGATGACTATGACCGGAAGTGTTACATTATTTTGAGTAACTCCGTGAATATTGTCCCTACAAAATATTTATAGAATATAAATTGTAGATAATAACATGATACATAACATTGCTTATATAACATTTTTCAAAAACTAGCATTGCCCCTTCCCTAAACCCCCAGTCCCGCTGGTCTGATTTACACCAATAACGAACTTAGCCTTTGTTTTTTTTTCCAAATGCTTAAATATGGAGTTTGGTTACAAACAAAACAGAAAAATAGATATACATACATACATACATACATACATACACACACATATATATCTATACTACTATATAAAAATGAGATGGTGTGTGTCTGTCTGTCTGTCTGTCTGTCTGTCTGTTTGTTACTCAATCACACGAGAACCGCTCATCCGATTTACATGAAATTTTGCATGGATGTAGCTTATTTACCTGGTTGTAACATAGGCTACTTTGAATTTCGATATTTTGCTCTATTTAACAGTGGCGTTCATTTTAGTTGACGTCACTACACCCTTTGGTTTCAAACTGTCATGTTTCTTTTTTAAATAAAACGAGAACGGTAAGAGATAATGAATTTTTGATGGCTTTAAGGAGGTTCAGAATTTAATTTTCTATCGGAATGGTCCTTAGCACTTTTTTCGTATCTCCAACGGTTAGCAAGTAAAACCGGACTTTGTGTTAAAAAACACGGCCAACGCACATAGCGGAAATCTGTAGTTTAACGAGAGCAAACCCTTTAGACTGTTGCAAACAATTTTAACTATTTTAAAACTTCTATATTAATGGTCGGGACCCCCCTTTATGGGTTTGGAACCCCCCCCCCCAGAAATTTCAACTAACTACAAAAACTATTTAATTTTGTCAAAAAAAATGTATTATCATTACAGATTTCGATACATTTTATATTATTCTATTGAAATAATTCCTTTAAATTCATGCTTTAATTATTGTTAATTGAGATGTGTGAGAAGTGTAAATGGTAAAGACCGTAAGTGCTATGACAAAAATAAAAAGCCATTTACCCTTTTCAGAAGCCTACGGGGGCAGTACAGGTATCTCTGTACTCATGACCATGGTAATAATATGGGGATATGTGGTCCGTAAATCTTCCTAAAGCTTGATTTTCCCCTACCTGATAAAACATATGATGTTCTTAATAAAATTAACAAAATAAAAAAACACTTTTGGCACTTACGGTCTTTACCATTAACACTCTTCAATTCTAAATTGATTAGCTTTTAACGTCTCTTTTAGGGGGGATTTCTTAAAAACTGCTGGGATGGACCCCCTGAAAAAAATCCTGGGATGGACCCCACCGGAAAAAAAATCGTGGGATGGACCTCCTCCCCCCCCCCCCCCCGAAAGAAATCCTAGGATGAACCTTCCTTCAACCCAAGCAAAATCCTGGCTACGCCACTGCTTTATACACAGGCTTAATAAAGACTTTCAACATATTAATTAATTATTTTACTCTTTCAGCTTCCCATTTGAATGTATTTATATTCCGTAGCGAAGCCTGGGTACTTCTATATTTCCATCTATCTATTATCTATTATCTATACTTCTATACTACTACATAAAAATGAGATGGTGTGTGTCTGTCTGTCTGTGTGTTACTCAATCACGTCAGAACCGCTCATCCAAGAATTTCTCAACACTTTAGAGCTTCATGGTGTCCCTCCCCACGAACTTAAATTGAAAGTGGGAGTACCTATAATGTTGCTGAGAAATTTGGAAGCTCCAAGCCTCTGCAATGGTACCAGGCTCATAGTGAAGAGTGCGAAACAGAACGTCGTAGAAGCCGTCGTTCTCACCGGATGTGCAAAAGGAGATACAATTTTCATCCCGAGGATTCCTATCATCCCAACCGACTTACCATTTACCTTTAAACGAATGCAGTTCCCTTAAGCTGGCCTTTGCAATGACCATTAACAAATCACAAGGGCAAAATCTTTATGTGGCTGGCTTGCATTTACAAAATCAATGTTTTTCCCATGGACAGCTTTATGTGGCATGCTCCCAAGTATCGAGCAGCGAAAATGTATATATATACAAACCAGAAAACAAAGCTGTAAATATTGTTTACAAAAACGTTTTGTAAAGTCATCACAGACTCTAGGTTGACATACAAATTTTAATGTAAATACCACTTTATAAATATGTACATATATGGTCTCTATGTTTACCGCCTCCCCTCCCCCGTTGCGAGACTGGATATCCATTTAATTTGAATTCATGAAATGGTGAACTCACAGGCAAACCTATATTTGTCACAATTATTTTTAATCCAATCAGCCTTTTGTTTGGCCATACGATATTGTTTTAATTGTCAAATTTACATTTTAATGTGATATTCCGTAGCGAAGCACGGGTACTTCAGCTAGTATATATATATATATATATATATATATATATATATATATACATACACAGTAGGTGTGATGAAGATTTGAAGAAATTGTTCAAAAATCGCGTCATGAGGACAACCTCAATAGCTGATTTCCTTAAGGGAAATATTCTAAAATGTTAAAATAAAAATATGCAGAATGTGTGGTCATGATTTGCATGAGACTCTGATTGTGCAGCTAGGAAAGCAAAATGTGGGAGAGGCCTAAAGATTGGAAACTATAGTCGCTTTTGCCCTCATAAAAGCAAGAATATCCGTGAAGTAGAATATTCAGATTCTGATGATTCTTTACAGTCACCTAAGGCTGTATACGAATTATCGAATAGAAGTGACAAAACATGGTCTCAGAAACTCAGCATCTTCTGTAACGGAAACCTTTTGAGCCACTCACCTCTAAATTAGATACTGTCGCGGATGTAAAAACGGTACCAGTTGATGCATTTAAAACAGAAATAACTGAATTACGTCTGAAGAGATGTGTAACTAAAGTTTTCAGTGTAAGAACGCTTACAAATAGTTGGCACAATAGATAAATGGCAATTTCCCCCCCCCCTAAGTAGAGTCTGCGACCTAAGCACCACTGCTCCCTCATACAATGATAACTTAATAACACTTACCTGATCTTCTGAAGTACTTCAATAGATCACTCCATTTTAATCTGTGAAATTCATTCCTTGCTATCTCATCATATCCAAAAACCTCAAATCTCAGTTTGTTATACCTTTGACACCTTCCGAGGTAGCTGCCGTGCCTTCCTCTTTTCGAAGTCCTCACAGGTTGCCTCTTCCTTGATTTTTAAGACTTGACAGATTCTCTTCGAACGGTTCATGGCCCGTTACTACTGCCGCTATTGCCTTTATCTTTTTTTTTTTCAACTCCAACAGGAACTCAGTCCTTTTTATATCGATTCCTTTCACGAACCCCTTGGCTTGTCTACAATCAGCCCTATTCCTCCATTCAGTGTCAGTCCTTCTCGCTGTCCAGTTGCTCACCTCCCTCTTGAGCCTTTGCTTGGTCATTGGCAGCACCGGTTCAGAACTAATGAATACTTCTAGTCTACCCTCCTTCATTTGCTAGTCTATCTGCCTCTTCGTTTCCTTGTACTCCCGAGTGGCCTCTTACCCAGCTTATGACCACTTACTTGTCTTACCCTATCGCATTAATGTATTCACGCATTCCTTTACCATTCTTGATCTTATCTCTCTAGAGCTAATAGCCTTGATAGCAGCTTGACTATCGATCCAGATCCTAATCGTCCTTTCAGCTTTTCCTCTCAACTCTGCCCTTCTCGCGCAACTCAATATTGCCATCACCTCGGCCTGAAATACACTTGCCTTTTTACCTAAAGAAATTACCTTCTCTATTTCCAGACTAGGTGTCCAGAACCCTGCTCCTGTCGTTCCTTCGTTTTCCAGCCCAGAGCCATCAGTGTAACATCACACTTCACCTTCCTCGTTACTATGACTCTCCATTTCTATAGAGGTTTTAAACCTTCCAGTTATTAAGTACTTATTTTCCATGTCATCCTTTCTCTACTGAGCGTACTCTTTCAGAGGTATTGGTAGATCCTTAATACTGGAATGTCTTCCTCTGCAATGCTGCCTTAGGTGTCGTCGCCATTGCTCCTAGGATCATAAGACACTCAAGCCTTTTTACGCTCGTTAACTTTCTTTCATGCTTTCCAACTTTCAAGGCCTTCCACCAAACTATTGCTCCATAAACTATTATAGGCCTTACCATCATCTTATTGACCCACATAAGTCTCTTGGGGTTTAATCCCCAATCCTTCCCTACTAGTCTCTTACTAGTCCAGATTGTCTTTATTGCCTTCTGATAAATATTTTCTACTTGAAGTTCCCAGTTGAGCCTGGTGTCCAGGACAACGTCCAAATACTTCACTTATTCCAGCTGCTGGCCAAATAGCTTTGGCTTTCTGCCCAAATCCGTCTTCCTCCTCCTGGTGAATAACACCATCTTAGTCTTCTTCGGATTGACCTTCAAACCATGTTTTACACACCATATCTCCAATATTCCCAGGGCTCCTTGCATCACGTTTGCTATGACCTCATCATACTTTCCTCCCACCAGGATCACTCCATCATCTGAATACATCTGAATGAAGATTCCTTCTCTATTCAACCTTCGGATTAAAGACTCCACCACTATTAGCCAAAGGTGAGGAGAGAGCCAGCCTCCCTGAGGGCATCCTTTCTCTACTTCTACTGTTCTGCTGCCCCATCCTATTCTTACGATAACTTTCCTGGTACTTAACAAATTCCCTATCCATCGTACAATTACTTCTTTCAACCCCATCCTTCTTAAACTATGTTTCACCTTCCTATGTTCTATCGTATCGAAAGCTCCTTCTATATAGGTGTTACAAAGTGCCCAAGGAGCAGAGATTAACAAAAAAAAAAAAGGTTTACTGTGCTTATTGCAGTACACCAATATGCACAAATAATAGCAACAGTGTATATAAAGACTATCTGTGATTTGTATAATACCTTATTTTTTTTATTATCATGTTTCCATTCTTTTATGTTCTTTGATGGCACATTCAGCATCACCTAGACCTTCTACACCTAATTACACTCCAGGTTTGAAGACTGAATCAGTCCTCAATGTCAAGCCAAAACGCTACAAGGATGAAATTATCCTGTGAGAAAGAAATCCATCTTGAAAGGGGATGCTGTAATATGTCGTCATCAAGTTCATTAACTAGGGCCAAGGATATAGAAGGCTGGGGCAGAGGAAGTTTTTCTGATGTTAACAATAAGATGTACTTGCAAGTAGTGCGTAATTCGTTAATTATAACCACAAGCATCTGTTTATGAGGGTCAAAACAATTTACTTTTATTTTTTATATTCAAAATGCTTCGTTGTATGCAGTACTTTTCGTGGAATGACATCTTTTACTTCACTAGTAACTTGGTTTCTGTTAAAAACTCCACATCAATGATACAATGTTTGATAAATACATTTTAGGATATTTGCCAAACACTGATTCCAACCAAATTACATATATAAATATAATTGGGAACGAATATGCAACGTTAATCATGAGGTCTGAAGAACCAGCAGCAACTAAGTTACTTAAATTAAAAAGGTTACGTATTCCTTTAACGAACGAAAGCAACCCTGTGACAAGGAGAGCTTGGTCGTGCTAATATTTCATATGAATAAATAATTGCAATTAAATAAAATTTTCTGCAAATATCGAGTAATTTTATCCATTACTTAAACTAAAACTAGAGAAAGTTCAACCATTCATTATTTTAGGTGCTGGATGGTGGAAAGTTTAACGGTATTAAAAAAGTGAGGAAAACTTCACATGAACTCACGAGTGATCTAAAGTAATCAACCACCTACATCGAAAACTTGACAATCCCTTTGTGTTATTTTAAATGTTAAAAGGCGGTATTATAATATTATTTAGTTTACATTGCTAAAATGTTAAAATAAACACTTTTAGAACTATTTTACATTTATTTCAAGATATATTTTATTTATTTGTTTAAAATCTGTCATAACCTTAAAAATATTACAACCTTTTTTACGAAAGCAGTTTTGAGATTTAGCATTAATCAGTGATCAATGTGAAATGAAAAAAGTCCGATTCGCAGGAGCTGCGTCATCTTAACTCGTTTCCAGTATTAACATTTATTGATAACAATTTCGGGTAACAATAACATGTATTGTATGTCTTCCGGTCTAGATAGCCTAAACTCTCAATACTACTTAAACTTGTGGGCTTAATCTATACAATGCCCCGTTTTAATTACTTAAGAATTGAATTTTCAAGGGATCTGTTCGTTCTATCAAGTTGAAACTTGTCTTATTCGATTTTCTGCACAAAAATACATATTAAATGAGTATAATAAACTACAACAAAAATTAATGGACAAGTTTTGTGGGTTTTTTAAATATGCCTTTTACTTAAAAAAACCAACTTCCGGTTTAATGATTTAGCTGAAAAACAATAGGGTTATACAATAGTCTAATATTTACATTTTCTGTCCATAAAAGAATAATGAACTTCTGTCCCATTTTTTGAATAGCAGGTGGAGAATCGATGTCGACCATAAATTTGCCATTTTCTCTGTTTCCAATACGATGTTTGAACATGTTCAGGAGATAATATTCCCATTCCGGTGTTAAATTTTTGAAGACCTCATAACTTATTTTATCAATTCCTGGTGCTTAGTTATTTTTGACCATTTTTCTGTAGCTTGATTTAAGTTTCTTCTTAAGTTTAAAACAATCGAAATCAAACCAGTTGGTTAATGTGGCCACTCCGTGTTTTTTTCGGTCGCGTTTAGACACCACCGGCTCGGTGGCCCAGGTGTTAGGACACTGGCATCCTATGCTAAAGCTCCCGGGTTCAATACTCACAGGACACAGTTAGATTTTTCTTTCTGTTTCTCTGTTTGTAATGACCCTGGGGATTCCTAGTGTGCTCCTGGGAACACCCAGCCCTAATTGGGTACCATTCTTAATCGAATGGGGAAAAATGGTATGCTGACCACACAGCTTCTCTAGTACGCCGTTGGTCTAGAATTAACACATCCTAGCTGTGTTTACCCCCTGGGCCTCTATGGCCTGTTGCGGGTGATTTTTCTTTCTTTATAAATATATACACATATTTTAAATATATAAAATATATGTCTATTTTATTTATATGTCTATTTTTTTTCATCACCTTCCTCACTATTTAGGTCATATGTCATATACCAATACGAATTCTAAAGAATTTGATCTTGAAAATGTTGGTTCATGCCTTAATATCTTAAAAACTAAAAGAGTTGAACCCCTTTTCAAAAAATTGATTCCACTAAAAATTGGTTCTGAATCTTAATAAAAACAACATGCCTAAAAAAAAGTTGACCTCATTTTTTAACTCACTTTGTTTTGTGAAATAATTGCTTACAAAATACGCAAAACACTCAAATGGCGAGCAACAAGGTCTGGGTGATTTCTAATTTATTGGCACATAGTTATTGGTATCAATTAATATCTATTAAAAGTTCGTCGACCGTGAGCTTCCTGCTCAAGTTAATAAATCGTTATGTAATGTTGACAGTAACTGAATAGGATTCAGAGTTGCTGCTAGGGTTGCACTTTTCCTTTTCCTGGCTGCGTCTGCAAAAATAACCCAGCAGAATAAAATTTCCGCGAATTAAATCTTTGTTCTGTTTTTCTCCAATATATCAGCCACAAATATATTGTTTATTAGTCGATATAGAAATTAGCCTCCGCTAAACCACAAGCAAAATTCGTTTATCATTTCCTAGAGGTGCTCTACCCATTGTAATAAGAATATGAATATATGATAAAAACAAAACTCATCGGCCTTCTACTGGACTTAAAAGTAAGTGAATACAGTTATTTATATGGATGGAGCCATCCTACCAAGGATGCCTGATGAAGGCCGACGGAATTCGGGCGAAATATAGGGTGCAATATTTTACTTCCGGAAAGAAGGACTGGCAACAAAAGTACAGAACAGCTTCTGAGTGAGAAAAAAAATCTTAACAAAGGAATTTACTATTTGATGTCCCTGAAAAAATAAACTATAAATGGCGTTCTTTAAAGCGCAGATCTATTTTTATATGCGTAAAATAATCTACTATCCTCGTTTTATTAAATCTGTTGAACTAGCAAAGCAACAGAAAATTTGCTTTTGCTGATTTCTGAGAGTGGTTACAATTTAATCACTCATTGAAAAATAGGTCAATTGAAATAGTTGAATGCACAGTATCAGTCAATCATAGCTTATTTTACTTATTGTCACAGTAATTATTTCATTTTCCTAGGAACTCACTGTCTTACAACCTTTACTAAATATTTCATTTTCATAGTCTCATAGCCGCATATATATATATATATATATATATGCTTATGGAAGTGCATTTGTTGAATTATATATAAATAAAGCAATGAATAGTGAGACTCTATTAGTTATCATACAATGCTTCTTGTATTTAAAGATTCTACATGAGTATATTCTTCTCAAAGCTATAATATTACTATGTCAAAACGATCCAAACATCTATCGTTTATCTGTTAGTTCAGCATTTAAAAAAAAGTTAATAAAAAAATGTGTCTTATTATTAATCACTGCAGATGCCTATATAATACAACGTATTTAAGAAGACCAATTTCAAATAATGCAATGCTCTCAGCTGGTATCCTGAATATACAGGAATCCATGGTCAATAAATGCTCGTTTATGAGCTAAATATTTAAGAGCACATTAGCTATTTATTCGTGCACTACATTTCGCACAAAACGGCCGCTGAGAGATGAAAAAATGGAGAAACAAAATTTGAAAAAAATATGAAGTATGTCCTGCTGCATAGTACAAAAATTAGCATAACAAGATGATGAATGAGGTGTCTGAAAGTAATATTTTACTTATTTTTATTTTTTCATTGTTAATTCCAATCGGTTTACACTAAAGTTATATACTACAAGATAGTTTTATTTTTTGTATCAACATTTTATTATTAATACAATTTGTTTAATGAGCCTCTTAAATTCATACTTGAAAAATAATAACAACAGTAAAGTCATGATGAATAACTTCTATCAATTGGTAATAACAACTTCATGTGAGTCCTGAGAGTAAAAAGAGTGAATTAAAGGAAATAAAGTTATATTCTCAGAAAACGATGACCAAAAGATAAAATAAATCATTCATAGCTATACCTAATCTTATCTTTAAAGTCAATAATCTCAAAAAGTATACAATTTCAATGAAATTAAAATCTATGAATGGCTTCATTCCCAATCCTAGCATATATTCCGTGTATCTTTTACAAATCATCCGATAGTAATTCATGTAAATAAAATAAATTAGGAATTGACAATAATGTGAATGGTTGACTTGTAAAAAAAAAAAAAAAAAAAAATCGATAGGGAGCCAGGGAATCAAATTAGTCATCAGTAAGCAACTTCCGTCTTTCACGTTCAGCATATAACGTCACGATTTTTTTTCAAACCTTAACCTCCGAGGAAAATGTATTACTCAGGTAGTGAAGATAGGTAAGTAGGATTTGAAACAAAAACAAAAGTGGAGTTGTTAACTAGGAGAAAAGTAAATCATTAGGAACGCGTTTCTTGGCTCTCCAAAATGACTAGCCAAAATGATGTTATGTGGTGATGGAGTGACACCAGCAAAATGTTTCGTAGATATAAGGAAACTTAGTACTCAACCCTTTCGGCACTTATTCAATTACCACAGCAACGAAGCATTCCTTCAATAAACAAAAATAATTGCCGAAAAAAATCTTCAGCACTTGTGGTATTACTGTTGAAAATTTCCTGGATTGGGTAATTTAGCTTTCTTTGTTATTTTGCAATTTTCTATGTTGTCTAGATATCCTGGGTTGAACTTTAGAGGGATTAAGGAAGCATCGAGGTCATTCAAATAAATAAATCCTGATATGGATCGAAAAAAGCTCTATAATTCCCACATAAGTATTTATGTACGTATATTTACATAAGTATTGTATGTTTATATTTAATGATTTGTTCTATTTACAGGTCGTCTGCGGAGCATGCTTCTGTCCACAACCTGGCCCATGCCCACCTTGCGCAGTTGAGACCTGTGTGCGGCCCATCGTGCGACATTCCGTACGCTGCGAACCTGTAGTTCAAAGCAACGTGCGCTGCAAGGAAGAGCGTATCACCTCTCACATCCCCATTCTCCAGCAACAAGTTGCATGCCAGACTGAGTGCCTCACACGCCATGTTCCATACGTACAGAAAGTCTGTCGCCCTGTCGTAGAGACACGTACCCGCCACGTACCAGTCTTCAAGCAGAGATGCCGAACAGTATTCGAGCCTTATACCGAGCACGTGCCCGTGACAGAACAGTGTGTTAGATGCGTCGAAGATTGCTCCACTCGCCATGTTCCGGTGACGGAGAGGAGAGTTCGCCCTGTATGTACTCAAACTCTGACACACATTCCAGTCACCCAACGCCGCTACAAGCCAATAGTAGAGTCACAAGTGTCCTGTGTCCCAGTCAAGCAATCCGAGGTGCATCATGTCGTGGAACAACGGATCAGGCCTCTCTGCCCTCCTCCATATTACCCACCCCCATGCGTTCACCCTTACTGTGATCCTTCTCCTAATGTCATATGTTCACCTTGCTATCCTCCAATTTGCTGTAAATAATCTCGCATGTATTTATCGTTATATTCCTTTTCAAATAAATTATTTAATTTATAGTTATTCCTAATATGTTAATCCAAATTAGTACATAATATGTACTAAAACATACTATGTTTCATTTATGAAAGGTCATTGGGCGAAAATGATATTTTTACTGAACAAAAGCACACACACACACACACACACACACACACACACATATATATATATATATATATATATGTGTGTGTGTGTGTGTGCGTGTGTGTGTGTGTTTTTAAACAATAATTAATAAGAGAATATAGACTGCTGCGTTACATACAGTTTAGGTACCTTAAGGGAACAAGAAGAAGGTGCCAAACCGCAGAAACACCATTATCAACAGTTAGAGGAGAAAAGGAAGTGAAAGGTTTGGTATTCCAACTTCACAATATGTATATAATTACGGATAACAAACAAGGCTAAACTTGGTAGAAAAAAAAATGTAACTGACACCTCCCCACTCCTTACCCATTGGATAAACATTGATTTTTTTCTCCTCCAAAGCCATTCATTCTGCCTTCGGAAAGAGTATGTACAGGGGAAGCTTTATTTCCGGTGTTCCACATTGTACATTTTTCAACTATGAAGTTCAGCCTTCTTAACTGTAATTATTATAGGCGATATTGGACAGCTAATCTTAATTTAAAATTATATATATATGCGCCATAGTTTTTGTAATATACATATTAGATTTACCTGAATACGTTGGAGAAGGGAGTTACATAGTTACTGAGTTACATAGTTACAGGTTGTGCATGTCTCTTATATGCAGATAATGTTCTGTTCGTAAGTGTGAGCAAGGACGCCCTTCAATGTATGTTCATCAAAATAGCCAAAGTCATGGTTTTTCCAAAATGGAGGGAAGCAAGCAACAAACGAATCATGACTTATAAAGGACAGCGTATTGAAGTAGTATCGGAATATAAGTGCCTTGGCTTAACATTGACTCCTACTTTATCATTTTATAAACATTTTGAGTGCCAGAAGCGATGTATGGGCTGCATTCCACATGGAGCACATACAAAAATAAATTAAAAAAAAATTAAAAAGAAAAGTGCATTTATGATTTTTTTTTAAATAAAGCTTTTGACACAGTTGAGCAGGTGCAAAGGAGTTTCCTGAAATGACAATTCCATCTTCCCAGAAGTACACCAAATTACGCTTTACACCAATAACCTAGGGGGATGTTATATTTATTCAGCCTGAAACTACATAATGTGTAGGTAATAATAATATAATAACGAAAAGAACTGACAGACCTCTTGGTACAACATGTAACGTTCCCCTAACAGTAAAGCACTTACATACAGACTACAGACGAAGACATAAACTCGAGAAAAAAAACTATTACAAGACAAACATAACCACTTTGAAATTATTCTAACATACTTAAAAGACAACAATTTTGTACATAAAATGTATTTCCAAGGTACCCCCATTAGTAAATAACTAATAATATAATAATTTATAACTTTTACTTATTTTTATTTTCTACTATTTTTCGTAAACTACTTCAACTACCTTATTACGTCTACCGCCTTAATTATATTTACACTCACACCTTATCAACAAGGCCAGTACGTATATATTGCGTACATTGCTTTAGCATTTAGGGCGAGGCAGCAACGATTGTGGCAAATAAATAAGTAAAAAGTAATATTATTAATTATACATGGCGTTGATGTTAGAGGCAGTAGGTAGAAAGTTTTCTTGTTGGAGGGGCCTGGAGGAAGTCTGCAGGATGACTGGGGTTGGATGTGCTAGATCTCCTAGAAATACCAGAAGAGCTGCAGAAAAGGACAGTAGTTGATTTCATCCCTGCGTTAAAAATCATGAGAGGCTCAGATTCAAGAAGGTCAAGCAAAATCCCAGTTTCACTATACATACAAGCTTTTAGCATTTCAAGAGAGTAATATGTCGTATGAGTCGTAGTAACTTCATGGATTTTGTTAGAATTGTTAAGAAGACCAGACGGAGACATTAAAAAAGATTAAATTTAACAAAAAGCCATGGAGTGTTTACGATAGCTCCCTCTGCTTTATATGCAACCTCAATGAACCAGAAGACGTGAACTTTATAGCAATTTGCCCAAGTCTAGCTTAAATCAGGATTGTAACATTTAGAAAGAAGAGGCGTACTGTACAAGAAATGCTAGAATATATAAATGGCAAGGACTATTTAGTTCTATTTAATTTTTTGTGGGGGATTAAAAGAGCAATGAGCTAAAAGTTTGATTATTGATAAATTGATATTATTTAAAAAGTCTGGTTGGGCTAGGAACACACAAATTTCACTTACTAACAAATAAGCATTGATCCAACATTATTTACAGCCAAAACAATGATTTAATGTACCTATATTCTGGTAATGCTTCGTACTATTTAAATTATAAACACAAGTTTTCCGATTCCCTAGGACATAATGTTAAGAATCATTTATGCTGATTTACCGGAAACTGAAAACCTCTCTATATCGGACTCTGCATTTGTAAGCTATAATTTAATATTTTGTAATATACATACATGGTTACTCTAATATTTTTACTATAAACCCAAATGATGTTAACATCTCAATAATAGCATAATGTTTTATTGAAACTTGGTTAGTTGATAGTAATTTTGTAAGCCCTGATTGGTTAAGTAACTTTTCAAATTATACCACCAACGCTGTTAAGACAAATCGTACTGGTAGGGCAAGTGGAGGATTAATTAATTTTGTAAATACTAATATTGTTAATAATAGTATCCTGCTATATCAGAATCAGCACTCTATTTTGTTGGGATATTATTTAGAAAATTACCACATAATATTAGGTAATACCCACAAATTGTGATATTGATGAATGCTTAGATGCAATTAATTATAACCTGTCAAACATTTTAATCAATTATCCAAAAGTAATATAATCCTTTGTGGTGATTATAATAGTTATGTGAGAAATTTGAATAAATTAGATTCTAACATTCTAGATTTTACAAATCTATATGGCACACGGTTATTCATGAACTTGTGGCCTGAAGAGGTAGAATTTTAGTTGAAACGACGGAATCTCTTGGTTTTATTCTCTGTAATGGAAGGTCCAAATTGGATAGACCAGGATAATATACCCACATTTCAAGCAACGGAAATTCCACGATATATTTAATATGGGTAAACGATCAATGTCCCACTTTATTTCTAGACATGAAAATCTCATCTATCACTGATTTCACGTACCACCTCGCTTGTATTTTCTCAATAGAGGGCTCAAGAGTGAATGCTAAAGATAGAAATCAAAATCCACCTAATACATACCAAAAATATAAAAAATGGAAAGAAGATAAATTCCTGAATTTGTCCATAACAGTTCTACATCTCAAAAATATATTTCAACTCTAATGACTCAAACGATCTCTATGAGAATTTCATAGCTTGCATAACTGATTCCCTCTCAATGTAATGGTGTCTAAAGAAGAAAAGAAAAATCTCCCGCTAGTGGACATAGAGGCCCAGAAGGAAGCACAGTTAGGATGTGTTTATTCTCGACCAACGGCACACTAACTAGAGAAGGTGTGCGGTCAGCACACCGTTCTGGCCGGCTGATTATTCCCCATTCAATGAAAAATTGTACCCAATTAGGGCAGGGTGAACCCAGGACCACACTAGGAATCCTCAGGGTCATTGCAAACAGAGACACAGAAAGAAAAATGTAACTGTGCGCTGTAAGTATTGAACCCGGCACCTTTAGTATAGGAGGCCAGTGTACTAACACCTGGGCCACCGTGCTCCCTAATGGTGTCTAAACGCGACCGAAAAACCCGCGGAGTGGCCGCTTTAACCAATTGGTTTGATTTCGATTGTTTTAAACTTAAAAATAAACTTATCAAGCTACAGAAAAATGGTCAAAATAACTAAGCACCATGGAATTGATCAAATAAGTTATGAAGTCTTCAAAAATTTAACACCGGAATGGGAATCTTATCTCCAAAACATGTTCAAACATCATATTGGAAACAGAGAAAATGCCAAATTTATGGTCGACATCGATTCTCCACCTGCTATTCAAAAAATGGGACAGAAGTTCTTTATTCCTTTATGGACAGAAGATGTAAATATTTTACCTGAAGATCAAGCAGGATTCCGATGGGGAGAGATGCGTTGAACAAATTTATTTCTCTTTCATCACTCATTAATATTAATTTGAGTGAGAAAGGAAGGTATGTTTTCGCTATAGTTATTGACTTCAAGAAAGTTTTTGATTCGGCGTGTCATAATCCACTCTGGTAAACACAAATAAAAATATGAATAAGTGGAAAGGTTAGAAGAATGTTGAAATTTCTCTAGGATAAGGAAAAATGCAAATTAAAATTAGGGAAGAGTTCTCAGCAAATATAGATATTACATCTGGGTTATTACAAGGTGACATCCTTAGCTCTACACCTTTCATACTATTTTTATATGATATAATAACATATTTTCAACAAACAAACAAAAAACGAGCTACGGGTATACCGGTTAATTGTAACAGAGAAGTCATAATACTCCTTTTTGCAGATGATATTGTTATATTAAACTGCTCTTAGCATAGTGCAAATAAAAATCTTAAAATATTAGAGGAATATAGTACCAAACACTTATTAACCTTGAATCCTCAAAAGTCAAAAATAGTAGTTTTCCACAAGTCACCTAGAAGAAATAACTTAAAACCTCAATTTTGGCAAGAAACAAAATTAGAATATGTAAGCTCTTATATACGAGTATATTTTGGTGCTCCATTCTCAACTTCGGGTAAATTCTTAAAAGCAACAGAAAATTTCATCCAAAGGTCGACTGTTGCCAGCTCACGGGTGAAAGTAATTCTTAGAAAAGGGATTAGTAATGCTTGGAAAACGAAGGTTTGCCTCCTTGATGTGATGGTATCGTCAACACTTCTCTACGCTTAGGAAGTTTGTAGCTTGAATTATTTGGAGAAGCTCGAATCCGTTCAACAATTTTTTTTAAATCAATTTATTTTTGACCGAAATGCACACCTAACTATATTGTTAGATTGAAAACAGGACGGAGCCATATTGTGGTTCAGATATTCAAGAAAATTATTAATGTCTGTGTAAAAATGTTGAAATTTCCTGATTATAGATTGCCAAAACAATGTATTATTAGATTAATAACTTTGGATAAAATCAATCAAGATATTAAATACAATTGGATTTCACTGATAAAAACATTAGCCAATTAAAATAACATCCAGAAATGTTTTGGAGTCATATCGGATGAAAAGGTCTTGCTCGCAAATAAAAATGTAATAATAGAAAGTGTAACAAACCACTTTTTATCCATGGACATCGACAGAGCATACAATTCCTCATATAATCCCTTTTATAGAAGCATCTGCTGTTATAGTAGCCCTCAACCAGAAAGTTACTTGAATTCAAAAATAGCATTTAGAAAATAAGGCTAGTAAGCCTGCTAAGAATTTCTAATAATGGAATTGTAAAATTATATCAATACAAAGCAGTCAAAATATTTAAATCTGATGAGGTTTGTGAGAGCTGTCAAGAGTTGATATCGGGCGGATTAAACCACCTGTTATTGCAATGCTCGTCTTAGAGCCATCATAGAGATGAACACTTACAGAGGCATATACATATAAACGATGACCTACTTTCAACAGAAAGTATTCTAGAAGTCAATGGTATTAACAAATTGAACAGTTTATACTTGTTTCTCAGAGCAGTGTGCAGCTAAAAAATATACGGTAAAATAAAGAAAACTCTATGAACAATGTATATATTTATATACAAAAAATATATAAAGAAAAAAAAGTATAATAGAAGTAATATATTTCCACAATTTCTAAAATAAAAGGTAGGGCTATTAACGTTGGAATGGTTGAGGGGGGAAAATAGTAAAAAGATTTTATTATTATTTTTAACAGTTAAAATTTGGAGTGGGGGAAGTGACAGGCTACATCCTCTTTAAATAATTTTGATATGGTGCAAATAAAATAAAGCCTTGTAGGTTGCTTTAAATTAAAAATTGGTGTTATTTAATACGTTAGATATAATTGCAATGAAGTAGTCAGGCGTAAAATCGTTATATACTGTAATGTAGAGCATTTTCTTAGCATTTAAGTATTATCATTGAAGTATTACTATTATTATTATTACTAAAGGTTGTTAATTAATTTTAGATATTTAAGCTTATTATATAAATATAAGCGACATGCTCCTATTGTAAAGAAGGAATTGCTTATACAATAAAAAATATTATTCATTCATTCATAATTTATGCTGGTTTAGCTAAGTCCAGCGGTTCTAAATAAAAAAATAATAATGATTGCACAGTCACTCGTTTTTCAGCACTATATACCGAGTTTAGTCAAAATCGTAGGAGTCGTTTCAGTAAATTAAAAAAAAACCGTAAAATCATGCTTCTAAAGAACCATTCCCGGTAAGCCGATTTTGATGAAAATGTTGATGTAACGTGAGAAGCAGATTCCTAGCAAAAATATAAAATTTTATTGCTCTACTACTTTACGTTTAAGAGCTACGCTGGCCAAAGATACAAAGAAGTACCATTTTGCGGGATAATTTTTTTGGACTCAGGGCACCTCAACAAATGTAATTCCGTTGAAATCCCAACTTCGAAACTTTTCGTGATTACAATACTTAATCTTAGTATATAGAAATAAGTGACAGTGAAAAAAATCAGGTGCGGCTTGTATCACACAACTTTCACTTATTAATAAATAGTAATCCAAAATTACTTAGAGCACAAACAATGATGTAATTTATCTATATATTCTGCCAATACAATATAATCAAATTGGGATATGGAGTGACCGTAGGTTATTAAATTTATTTTCTACGTTGGTGAGGATTCCGTCTTAGACAAAGAAACAAAAGGTGTTCTACTGCCAACGTTTCAACTGTCAGTTGATATGTAGTGTCAGGAGCATCCACAACTACATCTCTTCTCACCCCACTGCCCTGAAGAAGACATCAATAAATGCCGAAACGTTGGCAGTAGAACACCTTTTGTTTCTTTGTCTAAGACCGAATCCTCACCAACTTAGAAAATAAATACAATATAATGTTTAAATAGTTAAGATTAGTATTTATATTAAATAATTAAGATGAGTATTTATATTAAGTAATTAAGATGATAATTTATATTAAATAATTAAGATGATAATTTATATTAAATAATTAAGATGAGTATTTATATTAAATAATTAAGATGATTATTTATATTAAATAATTAAGATGATAATTTATATTAAACAATTAAGATGAGTATTTATATTAAATAATTAAGATGATTATTTATATTAAATAATTAAGATGATAATTTATATTAAATAATTAAGATGAGTATTTATATTAAATAATTAAGATGATAATTTATATTAAGTAATTAAGATGATAATTTATATTAAATAATTAAGATGTGTATTTATATTAAATAATTAAGATGATAATTTATATTAAGTAATTAAGATGATAATTTATATTAAATACTTAAGATGAGTATTTATATTAAATAATTAAGATGATTATTTATATTAAATAATTAAGATGATAATTTATATTAAATAATTAAGATGAGTATTTATATTAAATAATTAAGATGATTATTTATATTAAATAATTAAGATGAGTATTTATATTAAATAATTAAGATGAGTATTTATATTAAATAATTAAGATGATAATTTATATTAAATAATTAAGATGAGTATTTATATTAAATAATTAAGATGATAATTTATATTAAATAATTAAGATGAGTATTTATATTAAATAATTAAGATGATAATTTATATTAAGTAATTAAGATGATAATTTATATTAAATAATTAAGATGATAATGTATATTAAATAATTAAGATGTGTATTTATATTAAATAATTAAGATGATTATTAATATTAAATAATTAAGATGAGTATTTATATTAAATAATTAAGATGATAATTTATATTAAGTAATTAAGATGATAATTTATATTAAATAATTAAGATGAGTATTTATATTAAATAATTAAGATGATAATTTATATTAAGTAATTAAGATGATAATTTATATTATATAATTAAGATGAGTATTTATATTAAATAATTAAGATGATTATTTATATTCAATAATTAAGATGAGTATTTATATTAAATAATTAAGATGATTATTTATATTAAATAATTAAGATGAGTATTTATATTAAATAATTAAGATGATTATTTATATTAAATAATTAAGATGAGTATTTATATTAAGTAATTAAGATGATAATTTATATTAAATAATTAAGATGATAATGTATATTAAATAATTAAGATGTGTATTTATATTAAATAATTAAGATGATTATTTATATTAAATAATTAAGATGATAATGTATATTAAATAATTAAGATGTGTATTTATATTAAATAATGACGATGATTATTTATATTAAATAATTAACATGATAATTTATATTAAATAATTAAGATGAGTATTTATATTAAATAATTAAGATGATTATATATATTAAATTATCAATATTTAAGATACTTTTAATTACCAGAAGAAAAAAAAAGTTTATTGCATACGACCCCCTATTAGGAGGTTATACCTAATCTATATTATTAAATTTGGAGACGATTTTCGCGTGCGTTGAATATTTTCGAAAAATTTCCCACAGGGAGTCCGTTTCGGGTGAAATGATGAAGAACTATGAAGGTTTTGATTTTCGTGTCTGTCTGTTTGTCTGTCTGTCTGTTTGTCTGTCTGTCTGTATGTTCCGCAATCACGCAGCAACTACTGAAGGGATCGAACCCATCTTTCGTATATGAGAGTTTGGGTGCTCCAGAACGGACATAGGGGGGTTCGGTTCCGGATCCGATGGACAGGGGTGGGGGTTAAGAGGGACGTCGAAACATAAAATGCGTAATATCTTTCCTTCAGGTTGATGGATTGATATCGTTTTTTGAATTTAAGAGATTGAGAACATCTCCAATCCTTAGCAAGGTTTAATTGCGGAAACAAAAAAATAGAAGTGGGGGTTTAGAGGAGAGCCGAAACATAAATATCGTAATATTTCACTTCCGGGTGAATGAATTGATACTATTTTTGGTATTTGTGAGACTGGGTGTTTGGATAACACTTAGCACGGGTTCATTTTGGAAAAGAAAAATTAGGAGTGGGGGTTTAGAGGGACGTCGAAACATAAAATGCGTAATATCTTCCCTTCAGGCTGATGCACTGATACCGTTTTTTTTGAATTTAAGAGATTGAGAATATCTCCAACCCTTAGCAAGGATTAATTGCGGAAACAAAAAAATAGGAGTGGGGGTTTAGAGGAGAGCCAAAACATAAATATCGTAATATTTCCCTTCTGGGTGAATGGATTGATAATATTTTTGGTATTTGTGAGACTGGGTGTTTAGATGACACTTGGCATGGGTTCATTTCGGAAAAGAAAATTAGGAGTGAGGGTTTAGAGGGACGTTGAAACATAAAATGCGTAAAATCTTCCCTTCAGGTTGATGGATCGATACTATTTTTTGTATTTCAGAGATTGAGAATATCTCAAACAACCAGCCCTGAGTCATACAAATAACTAGCTGTGTCGCCCGTCAGCGACGGGCGACACAGCTAGTACATATTAAAGGGGGTTGATAAAGCATCAGCATAGCAAGTTCAGTCAACAATTGAATCGATTTTCAGTAAATAAATGAGAAAAAAATCTTATAATCATATCTCTAAATTACCCCTTCCCGACAGCCGATTTTGATGAAAATGTTGCTGTAACGTCAGAGGCAGATACCTAGCTAAAATATTAAATTTTTATTGCCCACGTCATATTTGTTGTAAATGTGATTACTTATTGCAATTTGTGAATGGTCTAATGGTAAAATGTGTAAATTATGACTGTGTAAAGTTGCCAATCAAAAATCTAAAATGGTTTTATGTACAATGTTTGTCTTATGTTTTGTTGTTACGCAAACACTCTATTTGTATGGGGAAAGTCCCCATAAACAAATATAAATTATGTATATAATGGACATGGAATGGAATCATTTTTATACTAAATATATTTTCTGTAAGTCATTTAAATTATGCTAAGACTTCCTTCCCTTAGTTTATTTATTTATTTGTATATATTCCTATTCTCATAGGTTATCTGCCCCTGATTTTAATCTATAAATAAGGCACTGACTAATTTCTTTTTTTTTTTTTCTTAACTTTTTCCTACCTAAATTAAACTACTTTGTAGATCATTAGAGTTGCATATTCATACAGCCTCGGAACCTAAAATGTAAGTGAAAGGGGGTCTTGGAGAGTACCTTATATGAATAGCAGACCTTCAGGCAGAGATGGGAGTATTTTTAGTCGTGAATACATATACGAATATTATTGACAGGACCCTAATTTTTATACGAATACGAATATATTTGTAGGCCACATATTAGAGAATGCGAATACAAATACATTCGTATGTTCATGTAAAAGGACGAAATACGAATATATTCATATTCACAGCCAAGAACTGTGAATACAATTGTATTCAGAGTCAAATAATTCAAATACATTTATATTTGTATTCGAGCACGGTGGCCCAGTGGTTAAGACTCTGGCATCCTATGCTAAAGGTTCCCGGTTCAATAATCACAGCCCAGTGTTAGATTTTTCTTTCTGTGTCTCTGTTTTTAATGACCCTGACGATTTCTAGTGTGCTCCTGGGTTCACGCAGGCCTAATTGGGTACCATTCTTAATTGAATGGGGAAAAATCTGGCGGCCAGAACGGTTTACTGACCACACAGTTTCTCTAGCGTGCCGTTGGTCGAGAATAAACCATCCTAACTGTATTTAACCCCTGGGCCTCTATGGCCTGTGGCGGGTGATTTTTCTTTTTCTTATATTCAAAATATATCAATACAAACGTATTCGCAGATGAAAAATGCGAATGCACTTATATTCAAATATCCTTTTATTCTCAGATAAAAGTATAAAAACAATCTTATTCTCGGCCAAAGCTATCAATACACTTGTGTTCATAGACGAAAAATACAAATGCCCTCTTGTTCACAGCCAAATAATAAGAATTAACGAACTCGAAAAATAACTGATCTATTCATAGAAAAATGGAAAAGTACTTATTGCGACGTGTCTGAAATACTACCTTCATCAAGGCAGGAGTACACAAACAAGGCAAGGAAGATGTAAATATTGTCCAAGAGATGATTAAACAGTTAAAACAACGTATTGTACATCCTATGAAAGTGTTGTGTGTAACAGCATGGACTCAAAATAACATGAGCATAGATTTTGATCAATGTTTTATAAATAAAATTGTACAAATTTAATAGTATTAGCATATTTACACTAAGAATATCAGCTATTGTGGTTGTCTTTTGTATGTTTTTGTTGTCGTTGTTTTCTTTTTTAATGTGAATAAATTAAATTTATAACATAATAATAATAATTTATTTATATTGCAGAAATGCAGATATAAATAGCCCTGCATACGAATATTTTTCTTCACATACACGTATTGCCATATATCTGTACTATTTGGGAAGAACTAGATAACTCAATATTTGTAAAGAATGAGATAAATACGTGCAACCCACATTGGTCCACCTCCAATCGCGGAAGTATGCAAGTTTTAATATTCATGCTATCCTATAAAACGTATTGGCATTTTTAGAGGTTTGCATTCATATTTTTTTCGTATTCGTGTTCACGAATAAAAATATGCCCATATCTGTGTTTAGGGCACTGATTGTGGAGCTTTAACCACCGAAAGCCCTCTGGTAAAATTGTATGACTCTACATATCCGTTATTACTTAAATGTAATGTAAAATAGGTATTGTTTAATAAGTAATGTTTAACTGGATTTAACTTTTTGACTTTTAATTTATTTATGGTTTCCAATCAGGATAGTATAAGTCAACCACATAAGCAGTAGAAATGTTTAAAGTTAGCAAGTATTGGAGAGTAAATGGTTCGGACAATTAATTTGAGCTCAATAGGCCATTCAAAAAAAACCTTTATAGGTAAAAAGGTGTTTGGAACTTTATACAATTATCAAGTTATTGATAATTAGAGTGTATCAAGAGCATTCTTTTTCAAATTGCAAAAGCCGTACTTCACCTTTCTTTTAAATTATTTGAACTTATTTAGGCCCTGTGTCAATAAATAACCTTCTAAACAGGAATTTAATGTCAATACTATTGACTACAAAATAATAAAAAATTACCAGGATCACGGATCAAACTTTTCTACCAACTGAACTCTTTCTGCCGTAGTCCCTAGTCCATTACCAAGCCATGTACCAAAGTTTAGAGTTTAATTTCTACAGTAGCCCTGTTTATCGTAACCGAAATATGACTAACTCAAACATAGGAATAAGTAAAGATTTCCATGTTCTTGCCAATCTGAATTACATGAGGAATGCATCCTTTAATGTAAAGCCAGAAAAAAGAGTTACATTATAATTTATATGGAAAAAAGGTATATCGAATTTTACCAGTTTCTCCGACTTTTGTGGCTTAAATTTTAATGAAAATATTGTACTTTTCTTTTCTGTTTTTGTATTAAGGTTTAACAGAAAGGAATATTCTTTTTACAAAAATAAATATTTTATTAATGATAAATAATTTATACATTAATAATTTGATAGTGCTTTTTGACG
>CAWWDJ010000054.1:0-24764 GCA_963942525.1 Ptychoptera contaminata | reverse complement strand
ACTTGTTTTGCTCAACTTTTACAGGGTAGTACTAAAAAAATATAAAATAGCAAACTCAAAATTTTCGCGGTATTTTGCAAACGACTCCGAATTTCGTTAAATAAATGACATATTTGGCTGTTTTATGTACGATTTATCACTTATTTCTTGTTTTGCTCAACTTTTACAGGGTAGTACTAAAAAAATAAGAAAAATAGCAAACTCAAAATTTTCGCGGTATTTTGCAAACGACTCCGAATTTCGTTAAATAAATGACATATTTGGCTGTTTTATGTACGATTTATCACTTATTTCTTGTTTTGCTCAACTTTTACAGGGTAGTACTAAAAAAATAAGAAAAATAGCAAACTCAAAATTTTCGCGGTATTTTGCAAACGACTCCGAATTTCGTTAAATAAATGACATATTTGGCTGTTTTATGTACAATTTATCACTTATTTTTTGTTTTGCTCAACTTTTACAGAATAGTTCTCAAAAAATAATAAAAACTCAAAATTTTCGCGGTATTTTGCAAACGACTCCGAATTTCATTAAATAAATGACATATTTGGCTGTTTTATGTACGATTTATCACTTATTACTTGTTTTGCTCAACTTTTACAAATTAAAAATAGCAAACTCAAAATTTTCACGGTATTTTGCAAACGACTCCGAATTTCGTTAAATAAATGACATATTTGGCTGTTTTATGTACGATTTATCACTTATTACTTGTTTTGCTCAACTTTTACAGGGTAGTACTAAAAAAATATAAAATAGCAAACTCAAAATTTTCGCGGTATTTTGCAAACGACTCCGAATTTCGTTAAATAAATGACATATTTGGCTGTTTTATGTACGATTTATCACTTATTACTTGTTTTGCTCAACTTTTACAGGGTAGTACTAAAAAAATATAAAATAGCAAACTCAAAATTTTCGCGGTGTTTTGCAAACGACTCCGAATTTCATTAAATAAATGACATATTTGGCTGTTTTATGTACGATTTATCACTTATTACTTGTTTTGTTTAACTTTTACAGAATAGTACTCAAAAAATAATAAAAACTCATAATTTTCGCGGTATTTTGCAAACTACTCTGAATTCCGTTAAATAAATGACATATTTGGCTGTTTTATGTACGATTTAGCACTTATTACTTGTTTTGCTCAACTTTTACAGGGTAGTACTAAAAAAATAATAAAAATAGCAAACTCAAAATTTTCGCGGTATTTTGCAAACTACTCTGAACTCCGTTAAATAAATGACATATTTGGCTGTTTTATGTACGATTTATCACTTATTTCTTGTTTTGCTCAACTTTTACAGGGTAGTACTCAAAAAATATAAAATAGCAAACTCAAAATTTTCACGGTATTTTGCAAACGACTCCGAATTTCGTTAAATAAATGACATATTTGGCTGTTTTATGTACGATTTATCACTTATTACTTGTTTTGCTCAACTTTTACAGGGTAGTACTCAAAAAATATAAAATAGCAAACTCAAAATTTTCGCGGTATTTTGCAAACGACTCCGAATTTCGTTAAATAAATGACATATTTGGCTGTTTTATGTACGATTTATCACTTATTACTTGTTTTGCTCAACTTTTACAGGGTAGTACTAAAAAAATATAAAATAGCAAACTCAAAATTTTCACGGTATTTTGCAAACGACTCCGAATTTCGTTTAATAAATGACATATTTGGCTGTTTTATGTACGATTTATCACTTATTACTTGTTTTGCTCAACTTTTACAGGGTAGTACTCAAAAAATATAAAATAGCAAACTCAAAATTTTCGCGGTATTTTGCAAACGACTCCGAATTTCGTTAAATAAATGACATATTTGGCTGTTTTATGTACGATTTATCACTTATTACTTGTTTTGCTCAACTTTTACAGGGTAGTACTAAAAAAATATAAAATAGCAAACTCAAAATTTTTGCGGTATTTTGCAAACGACTCCGAATTTCGTTAAATAAATGACATATTTGGCTGTTTTATGTACGATTTATTACTTATTACTTGTTTTGCTCAACTTTTACAGGGTAGTACTAAAAAAATATAAAATAGCAAACTCAAAATTTTCGCGGTATTTTGCAAACGACTCCGAATTTCGTTAAATAAATGACATATTTGGCTGTTTTATGTACGATTTATCACTTATTTCTTGTTTTGCTCAACTTTTACAGGGTAGTACTAAAAAAATATAAAATAGCAAACTCAAAATTTTCACGGTATTTTGCAAACGACTCCGAATTTCGTTAAATAAATGACATATTTGGCTGTTTTATGTACGATTTATCACTTATTACTTGTTTTGCTCAACTTTTACAGGGTAGTACTTAAAAAATATAAAATAGCAAACTCAAAATTTTCACGGTATTTTGCAAACGACTCCGAATTTCGTTAAATAAATGACATATTTGGCTGTTTTATGTACGATTTATCACTTATTACTTGTTTTGCTCAACTTTTACAGGGTAGTACTCAAAAAATATAAAATAGCAAACTCAAAATTTTCACGGTATTTTGCAAACGACTCCGAATTTCGTTAAATAAATGACATATTTGGCTGTTTTATGTACGATTTATCACTTATTACTTGTTTTGCTCAACTTTTACAGGGTAGTACTAAAAAAATATAAAATAGCAAACTCAAAATTTTCACGGTATTTTGCAAACGACTCCGAATTTCGTTAAATAAATGACATATTTGGCTGTTTTATGTACGATTTATCACTTATTACTTGTTTTGCTCAACTTTTACAGGGTAGTACTAAAAAAATATAAAATAGCAAACTCAACATTTTCACGGTATTTTGCAAACGACTCCGAATTTCGTTAAATAAATGACATATTTGGCTATTTTATGTACGATTTATCACTTATTACTTGTTTTGCTCAACTTTTACAGGGTAGTACTCAAAAAATATAAAATAGCAAACTCAAAATTTTCGCGGTATTTTGCAAACGACTCCGAATTTCGTTAAATAAATGACATATTTGGCTGTTTTATGTACGATTTATCACTTATTACTTGTTTTGCTCAACTTTTACAGGGTAGTACTAAAAAAATATAAAATAGCAAACTCAAAATTTTCACGGTATTTTGCAAACGACTCCGAATTTCGTTTAATAAATGACATATTTGGCTGTTTTATGTACGATTTATCACTTATTACTTGTTTTGCTCAACTTTTACAGGGTAGTACTCAAAAAATATAAAATAGCAAACTCAAAATTTTCGCGGTATTTTGCAAACGACTCCGAATTTCGTTAAATAAATGACATATTTGGCTGTTTTATGTACGATTTATCACTTATTACTTGTTTTGCTCAACTTTTACAGGGTAGTACTAAAAAAATATAAAATAGCAAACTCAAAATTTTTGCGGTATTTTGCAAACGACTCCGAATTTCGTTAAATAAATGACATATTTGGCTGTTTTATGTACGATTTATTACTTATTACTTGTTTTGCTCAACTTTTACAGGGTAGTACTAAAAAAATATAAAATAGCAAACTCAAAATTTTCGCGGTATTTTGCAAACGACTCCGAATTTCGTTAAATAAATGACATATTTGGCTGTTTTATGTACGATTTATCACTTATTACTTGTTTTGCTCAACTTTTACAGGGTAGTACTCAAAAAATATAAAATAGCAAACTCAAAATTTTCGCGGTATTTTGCAAACGACTCCGAATTTCGTTAAATAAATGACATATTTGGCTGTTTTATGTACGATTTATTACTTATTACTTGTTTTGCTCAACTTTTGCAGGGTAGTACTAAAAAAATATAAAATAGCAAACTTAAAATTTTCGCGGTATTTTGCAAACGACTCCGAATTTCGTTAAATAAATGACTTATTTGGCTGTTTTATGTACGTTTTATCACTTATTTCTTGTTTTGCTCAACTTTTACAGGGTAGTACTAAAAAAATATAAAATAGCAAACTCAAAATTTTTCGCGGTATTTTGCAAACGACTCCGAATTTCATTAAATAAATGACATATTTGGCTGTTTTATGTACGATTTATCACTTATTACTTGTTTTGCTCAACTTTTACAGGGTAGTACTAAAAAAATATAAAATAGCAAACTCAAAATTTTGGTATCCATCGTTAAGAGCGCGCACAAAAGAGCGCGCTTCAAAAGAGCGCGCACAAAAGAGCGCGTCTCAAAAGAGCGCGCATTCATTAGAGCGCGCGTCAACTTTTTTTACAGTGCTGAAAAAAAAAAACAAAACAATTAAAAATGCTAATATATTGTTAATTTAAATAATTAAATATAAAAAATGCTTTATTGTCACTATAAATAAGGTGATCAAAATATAAAAAATGTATTTTTAAGACTAAATAAATAAAGAAAAATTTTAAGACTAAATAAATAAAAATTTTTTATAAATTTATTTATTTATTTATTTAGTCTTAATATTTTTCTTTATTATTTTCAAAATATGTTGATACTGTTGTTACTGTAGCAATATTTCGCATCAAAGCCATAGGTGATGAATACGAAAACCACCCAAATTTGGCGCTTAATCTTACATTCAAAATTTAAATGTAAGTTTTATCACAATTTATTTTTTTATTTATTTAGTCTTAAAAATACATTTTTTATATTTTGACCACTTTATTCACAGTGACAATAAAGCATTTTTTATATTTAATTATTTAAATTCAACAATATATTAGCATTTTTAATTGTTTTGGTTTTTTTTCAGCACTGTAAAAAAAGTTGACGCGCGCTCTTTTGTGCGCGCTCCTTTGTGCGCGCTCCTTTGTGCGCGCTCTTTCGTACGCGCTCTTATTAACGTGAACCAAAATTTTCGCGGTATTTTGCAAACGACTCCGAATTTCGTTAAATAAATGACATATTTGGCTGTTTTATGTACGATTTATCACTTATTACTTGTTTTGCTCAACTTTTACAGGGTAGTACTCAAAAAATATAAAATAGCAAACTCAAAATTTTCGCGGTATTTTGCAAACGACTCCGAATTTCGTTAAATAAATGACATATTTGGCTGTTTTATGTACGATTTATCACTTATTACTTGTTTTGTTTAACTTTTACAGAATAGTACTCAAAAAATAATAAAAACTCATAATTTTCGCGGTATTTTGCAAACTACTCTGAATTCCGTTAAATAAATGACATATTTGGCTGTTTTATGTACGATTTATCACTTATTACTTGTTTTGTTTAACTTTTACAGAATAGTACTCAAAAAATAATAAAAACTCATAATTTTCGCGGTATTTTGCAAACTACTCTGAATTCCGTTAAATAAATGACATATTTGGCTGTTTTATGTACGATTTAGCACTTATTACTTGTTTTGCTCAACTTTTACAGGGTAGTACTAAAAAAATAATAAAAACTCAAAATTTTCGCGGTATTTTGCAAACTACTCTGAATTCCGTTAAATAAATGACATATTTGGCTGTTTTATGTACGATTTATCACTTATTTCTTGTTTTGCTCAACTTTTACAGGGTAGTACTCAAAAAATATAAAATAGCAAACTCAAAATTTTCACGGTATTTTGCAAACGACTCCGAATTTCGTTAAATAAATGACATATTTGGCTGTTTTATGTACGATTTATCACTTATTTCTTGTTTTGCTCAACTTTTACAGGGTAGTACTAAAAAAATATAAAATAGCAAACTCAAAATTTTCACGGTATTTTGCAAACGACTCCGAATTTCGTTAAATAAATGACATATTTGGCTGTTTTATGTACGATTTATCACTTATTTCTTGTTTTGCTCAACTTTTACAGGGTAGTACTAAAAAAATATAAAATAGCAAACTCAAAATTTTCACGGTATTTTGCAAACGACTCCGAATTTCGTTAAATAAATGACATATTTGGCTGTTTTATGTACGATTTATCACTTATTACTTGTTTTGCTCAACTTTTACAGGGTAGTACTCAAAAAATATAAAATAGCAAACTCAAAATTATCGCGGTATTTTGCAAACGACTCCGAATTTCGTTAAATAAATGACATATTTGGCTGTTTTATGTACGATTTATCACTTATTACTTGTTTTGCTCAACTTTTACAGGGTAGTACTCAAAAAATATAAAATAGCAAACTCAAAATTTTCACGGTATTTTGCAAACGACTCCGAATTTCGTTAAATAAATGACATATTTGGCTGTTTTATGTACGATTTATCACTTATTACTTGTTTTGCTCAACTTTTACAGGGTAGTACTAAAAAAATATAAAATAGCAAACTCAAAATTTTCACGGTATTTTGCAAACGACTCCGAATTTCGTTAAATAAATGACATATTTGGCTGTTTTATGTACGATTTATCACTTATTTCTTGTTTTGCTCAACTTTACAGGGTAGTACTCAAAAAATATAAAATAGCAAACTCAAAATTTTCACGGTATTTTGCAAACGACTCCGAATTTCGTTAAATAAATGACATATTTGGCTGTTTTATGTACGATTTATCACTTATTTCTTGTTTTGCTCAACTTTTACAGGGTAGTACTCAAAAAATATAAAATAGCAAACTCAAAATTTTCACGGTATTTTGCAAACGACTCCGAATTTCGTTAAATAAATGACATATTTGGCTGTTTTATGTACGTTTTATCACTTATTACTTGTTTTGCTCAACTTTTACAGGGTAGTACTAAAAAAATATAAAATAGCAAACTCAAAATTTTCGCGGTATTTTGCAAACGACTCCTAATTTCATTAAATAAATGACATATTTGGCTGTTTTATGTACGATTTATCACTTATTTCTTGTTTTGCTCAACTTTTGCAGGGTAGTACTAAAAAAATATAAAATAGCAAACTCAAAATTATCGCGGTATTTTGCAAACGACTCAAATTTCATTAAATAAATGACATATTTGGCTGTTTTATGTACGATTTATCACTTATTACTTGTTTTGCTCAACTTTTACAGGGTAGTACTCAAAAAATATAAAATAGCAAACTCAAAATTTTCACGGTATTTTGCAAACGACTCCGAATTTCGTTAAATAAATGACATATTTGGCTGTTTTATGTACGATTTATCACTTATTACTTGTTTTGCTCAACTTTTACAGGGTAGTACTAAAAAAATATAAAATAGCAAACTCAAAATTTTCACGGTATTTTGCAAACGACTCCGAATTTCGTTAAATAAATGACATATTTGGCTGTTTTATGTACGATTTATCACTTATTTCTTGTTTTGCTCAACTTTTACAGGGTAGTACTCAAAAAATATAAAATAGCAAACTCAAAATTTTCACGGTATTTTGCAAACGACTCCGAATTTCGTTAAATAAATGACATATTTGGCTGTTTTATGTACGATTTATCACTTATTACTTGTTTTGCTCAACTTTTACAGGGTAGTACTCAAAAAATATAAAATAGCAAACTCAAAATTTTCGCGGTATTTTGCAAACGACTCCGAATTTCATTAAATAAATGACATATTTTGCTGTTTTATGTACGATTTATCACTTATTTCTTGTTTTGCTCAACTTTTACAGGGTAGTACTCAAAAAATAAGAAAAATAGCAAACTCAAAATTTTCGCGGTATTTTGCAAACGACTCCGAATTTCATTAAATAAATGACATATTTTGCTGTTTTATGTACGATTTATCACTTATTTCTTGTTTTGCTCAACTTTTACAGGGTAGTACTCAAAAAATAAGAAAAATAGCAAACTCAAAATTTTCGCGGTATTTTGCAAACGACTCCGAATTTCGTTAAATAAATGACATATTTGGCTGTTTTATGTACGATTTATCACTTATTACTTGTTTTGCTCAACTTTTACATGGTAGTACTAAAAAAATATAAAATAGCAAACTCAAAATTTTCACGGTATTTTGCAAACGACTCCGAATTTCGTTAAATAAATGACATATTTGGCTGTTTTATGTACGATTTATCACTTATTACTTGTTTTGCTCAACTTTACAGGGTAGTACTAAAAAAATATAAAATAGCAAACTCAAAATTTTCGCGGTATTTTGCAAACGACTCCGAATTTCATTAAATAAATGACATATTTGGCTGTTTTATGTACGATTTATCACTTATTACTTGTTTTGCTCAACTTTTACAGGGTAGTACTAAAAAAATATAAAATAGCAAACTCAAAATTTTCGCGGTATTTTGCAAACGACTCCTAATTTCATTAAATAAATGACATATTTGGCTGTTTTATGTACGATTTATCACTTATTTCTTGTTTTGCTCAACTTTTGCAGGGTAGTACTAAAAAATATAAAATAGCAAACTCAAAATTATCGCGGTATTTTGCAAACGACTCCGAATTTCATTAAATAAATGACATATTTGGCTGTTTTATGTACGATTTATCACTTATTACTTGTTTTGCTCAACTTTTACAGGGTAGTACTCAAAAAATATAAAATAGCAAACTCAAAATTTTCACGGTATTTTGCAAACGACTCCGAATTTCGTTAAATAAATGACATATTTGGCTGTTTTATGTACGATTTATCACTTATTACTTGTTTTGCTCAACTTTTACAGGGTAGTACTAAAAAAATATAAAATAGCAAACTCAAAATTTTCACGGTATTTTGCAAACGACTCCGAATTTCGTTAAATAAATGACATATTTGGCTGTTTTATGTACGATTTATCACTTATTTCTTGTTTTGCTCAACTTTTACAGGGTAGTACTCAAAAAATATAAAATAGCAAACTCAAAATTTTCACGGTATTTTGCAAACGACTCCGAATTTCGTTAAATAAATGACATATTTGGCTGTTTTATGTACGATTTATCACTTATTACTTGTTTTGCTCAACTTTTACAGGGTAGTACTCAAAAAATAATAAAAACTCAAAATTTTCACGGTATTTTGCAAACTACTCTGAATTCCGTTAAATAAATGACATATTTGGCTGTTTTATGTACGATTTATCACTTATTTCTTGTTTTGCTCAACTTTTACAGGGTAGTACTAAAAAAATATAAAATAGCAAACTCAAAATTTTCACGGTATTTTGCAAACGACTCCGAATTTCGTTAAATAAATGACATATTTGGCTGTTTTATGTACGATTTATCACTTATTACTTGTTTTGCTCAACTTTTACAGGGTAGTACTAAAAAAATATAAAATAGCAAACTCAAAATTTTCGCGGTATTTTGCAAACGACTCCGAATTTCATTAAATAAATGACATATTTGGCTGTTTTATGTACGATTTATCACTTATTTCTTGTTTTGCTCAACTTTTACAGGGTAGTACTAAAAAAATATAAAATAGCAAACTCAAAATTTTCACGGTATTTTGCAAACGACTCCGAATTTCGTTAAATAAATGACATATTTGGCTGTTTTATGTACGATTTATCACTTATTACTTGTTTTGCTCAACTTTTACAGGGTAGTACTCAAAAAATATAAAATAGCAAACTCAAAATTTTCACGGTATTTTGCAAACGACTCCGAATTTCGTTAAATAAATGACATATTTGGCTGTTTTATGTACGATTTATCACTTATTACTTGTTTTGCTCAACTTTTACAGGGTAGTACTAAAAAAATATAAAATAGCAAACTCAAAATTTTTGCGGTATTTTGCAAACGACTCCGAATTTCGTTAAATAAATGACATATTTGGCTGTTTTATGTACGATTTATTACTTATTACTTGTTTTGCTCAACTTTTACAGGGTAGTACTAAAAAAATATAAAATAGCAAACTCAAAATTTTCGCGGTATTTTGCAAACGACTCCGAATTTCGTTAAATAAATGACATATTTGGCTGTTTTATGTACGATTTATCACTTATTTCTTGTTTTGCTCAACTTTTACAGGGTAGTACTAAAAAAATATAAAATAGCAAACTCAAAATTTTCACGGTATTTTGCAAACGACTCCGAATTTCGTTAAATAAATGACATATTTGGCTGTTTTATGTACGATTTATCACTTATTACTTGTTTTGCTCAACTTTTACAGGGTAGTACTCAAAAAATATAAAATAGCAAACTCAAAATTATCGCGGTATTTTGCAAACGACTCCGAATTTCGTTAAATAAATGACATATTTGGCTGTTTTATGTACGATTTATCACTTATTACTTGTTTTGCTCAACTTTTACAGGGTAGTACTCAAAAAATATAAAATAGCAAACTCAAAATTTTCACGGTATTTTGCAAACGACTCCGAATTTCGTTAAATAAATGACATATTTGGCTGTTTTATGTACGATTTATCACTTATTACTTGTTTTGCTCAACTTTTACAGGGTAGTACTAAAAAAATATAAAATAGCAAACTCAAAATTTTCACGGTATTTTGCAAACGACTCCGAATTTCGTTAAATAAATGACATATTTGGCTGTTTTATGTACGATTTATCACTTATTTCTTGTTTTGCTCAACTTTACAGGGTAGTACTCAAAAAATATAAAATAGCAAACTCAAAATTTTCACGGTATTTTGCAAACGACTCCGAATTTCGTTAAATAAATGACATATTTGGCTGTTTTATGTACGATTTATCACTTATTTCTTGTTTTGCTCAACTTTTACAGGGTAGTACTCAAAAAATATAAAATAGCAAACTCAAAATTTTCACGGTATTTTGCAAACGACTCCGAATTTCGTTAAATAAATGACATATTTGGCTGTTTTATGTACGATTTATCACTTATTACTTGTTTTGCTCAACTTTTACAGGGTAGTACTCAAAAAATAATAAAAACTCAAAATTTTCACGGTATTTTGCAAACTACTCTGAATTCCGTTAAATAAATGACATATTTGGCTGTTTTATGTACGATTTATCACTTATTTCTTGTTTTGCTCAACTTTTACAGGGTAGTACTAAAAAAATATAAAATAGCAAACTCAAAATTTTCACGGTATTTTGCAAACGACTCCGAATTTCGTTAAATAAATGACATATTTGGCTGTTTTATGTACGATTTATCACTTATTACTTGTTTTGCTCAACTTTTACAGGGTAGTACTAAAAAAATATAAAATAGCAAACTCAAAATTTTCGCGGTATTTTGCAAACGACTCCGAATTTCATTAAATAAATGACATATTTGGCTGTTTTATGTACGATTTATCACTTATTTCTTGTTTTGCTCAACTTTTACAGGGTAGTACTAAAAAAATATAAAATAGCAAACTCAAAATTTTCACGGTATTTTGCAAACGACTCCGAATTTCGTTAAATAAATGACATATTTGGCTGTTTTATGTACGATTTATCACTTATTACTTGTTTTGCTCAACTTTTACAGGGTAGTACTCAAAAAATATAAAATAGCAAACTCAAAATTTTCACGGTATTTTGCAAACGACTCCGAATTTCGTTAAATAAATGACATATTTGGCTGTTTTATGTACGATTTATCACTTATTACTTGTTTTGCTCAACTTTTACAGGGTAGTACTAAAAAAATATAAAATAGCAAACTCAAAATTTTTGCGGTATTTTGCAAACGACTCCGAATTTCGTTAAATAAATGACATATTTGGCTGTTTTATGTACGATTTATTACTTATTACTTGTTTTGCTCAACTTTTACAGGGTAGTACTAAAAAAATATAAAATAGCAAACTCAAAATTTTCGCGGTATTTTGCAAACGACTCCGAATTTCGTTAAATAAATGACATATTTGGCTGTTTTATGTACGATTTATCACTTATTTCTTGTTTTGCTCAACTTTTACAGGGTAGTACTAAAAAAATATAAAATAGCAAACTCAAAATTTTCACGGTATTTTGCAAACGACTCCGAATTTCGTTAAATAAATGACATATTTGGCTGTTTTATGTACGATTTATCACTTATTACTTGTTTTGCTCAACTTTTACAGGGTAGTACTCAAAAAATATAAAATAGCAAACTCAAAATTATCGCGGTATTTTGCAAACGACTCCGAATTTCGTTAAATAAATGACATATTTGGCTGTTTTATGTACGATTTATCACTTATTACTTGTTTTGCTCAACTTTTACAGGGTAGTACTCAAAAAATATAAAATAGCAAACTCAAAATTTTCACGGTATTTTGCAAACGACTCCGAATTTCGTTAAATAAATGACATATTTGGCTGTTTTTAGTACGATTTATCACTTATTACTTGTTTTGCTCAACTTTTACAGGGTAGTACTAAAAAAATATAAAATAGCAAACTCAAAATTTTCACGGTATTTTGCAAACGACTCCGAATTTCGTTAAATAAATGACATATTTGGCTGTTTTATGTACGATTTATCACTTATTTCTTGTTTTGCTCAACTTTACAGGGTAGTACTCAAAAAATATAAAATAGCAAACTCAAAATTTTCACGGTATTTTGCAAACGACTCCGAATTTCGTTAAATAAATGACATATTTGGCTGTTTTATGTACGATTTATCACTTATTACTTGTTTTGCTCAACTTTTACAGGGTAGTACTCAAAAAATAATAAAAACTCAAAATTTTCACGGTATTTTGCAAACTACTCTGAATTCCGTTAAATAAATGACATATTTGGCTGTTTTATGTACAAATTAACACTTATTACTTGTTTTGCTCAACTTTTACAGGGTAGTACTAAAAAAATATAAAATAGCAAACTCAAAATTTTTGCGGTATTTTGCAAACGACTCCGAATTTCATTAAATAAATGACATATTTGGCTGTTTTATGTACGATTTATCACTTATTACTTGTTTTGCTCAACTTTTACAGGGTAGTACTCAAAAAATATAAAATAGCAAACTCAAAATTTTCACGGTATTTTGCAAACGACTCCGAATTTCGTTAAATAAATGACATATTTGGCTGTTTTATGTACGATTTAGCACTTATTACTTGTTTTGCTCAACTTTTACAGGGTAGTACTAAAAAAATATAAAATAGCAAACTCAAAATTTTCACGGTATTTTGCAAACGACTCCGAATTTCGTTAAATAAATGACATATTTGGCTGTTTTATGTACGATTTATCACTTATTTCTTGTTTTGCTCAACTTTTACAGGGTAGTACTCAAAAAATATAAAATAGCAAACTCAAAATTTTCACGGTATTTTGCAAACGACTCCGAATTTCGTTAAATAAATGACATATTTGGCTGTTTTATGTACGATTTATCACTTATTACTTGTTTTGCTCAACTTTTACAGGGTAGTACTCAAAAAATAATAAAAACTCAAAATTTTCACGGTATTTTGCAAACTACTCTGAATTCCGTTAAATAAATGACATATTTGGCTGTTTTATGTACGATTTATCACTTATTTCTTGTTTTGCTCAACTTTTACAGGGTAGTACTAAAAAAATATAAAATAGCAAACTCAAAATTTTCACGGTATTTTGCAAACGACTCCGAATTTCGTTAAAAAAATGACATATTTGGCTGTTTTATGTACGATTTATCACTTATTACTTGTTTTGCTCAACTTTTACAGGGTAGTACTAAAAAAATATAAAATAGCAAACTCAAAATTTTCGCGGTATTTTGCAAACGACTCCGAATTTCATTAAATAAATGACATATTTGGCTGTTTTATGTACGATTTATCACTTATTTCTTGTTTTGCTCAACTTTTACAGGGTAGTACTAAAAAAATATAAAATAGCAAACTCAAAATTTTCACGGTATTTTGCAAACGACTCCGAATTTCGTTAAATAAATGACATATTTGGCTGTTTTATGTACGATTTATCACTTATTACTTGTTTTGCTCAACTTTTACAGGGTAGTACTCAAAAAATATAAAATAGCAAACTCAAAATTTTCACGGTATTTTGCAAACGACTCCGAATTTCGTTAAATAAATGACATATTTGGCTGTTTTATGTACGATTTATCACTTATTACTTGTTTTGCTCAACTTTTACAGGGTAGTACTAAAAAAATATAAAATAGCAAACTCAAAATTTTTGCGGTATTTTGCAAACGACTCCGAATTTCGTTAAATAAATGACATATTTGGCTGTTTTATGTACGATTTATTACTTATTACTTGTTTTGCTCAACTTTTACAGGGTAGTACTAAAAAAATATAAAATAGCAAACTCAAAATTTTCGCGGTATTTTGCAAACGACTCCGAATTTCGTTAAATAAATGACATATTTGGCTGTTTTATGTACGATTTATCACTTATTTCTTGTTTTGCTCAACTTTTACAGGGTAGTACTAAAAAAATATAAAATAGCAAACTCAAAATTTTCACGGTATTTTGCAAACGACTCCGAATTTCGTTAAATAAATGACATATTTGGCTGTTTTATGTACGATTTATCACTTATTACTTGTTTTGCTCAACTTTTACAGGGTAGTACTCAAAAAATATAAAATAGCAAACTCAAAATTATCGCGGTATTTTGCAAACGACTCCGAATTTCATTAAATAAATGACATATTTGGCTGTTTTATGTACGATTTATCACTTATTACTTGTTTTGCTCAAATTTTACAGGGTAGTACTCAAAAAATATAAAATAGCAAACTCAAAATTTTCACGGTATTTTGCAAACGACTCCGAATTTCGTTAAATAAATGACATATTTGGCTGTTTTATGTACGATTTATCACTTATTACTTGTTTTGCTCAACTTTTACAGGGTAGTACTAAAAAAATATAAAATAGCAAACTCAAAATTTTCACGGTATTTTGCAAACGACTCCGAATTTCGTTAAATAAATGACATATTTGGCTGTTTTATGTACGATTTATCACTTATTTCTTGTTTTGCTCAACTTTTACAGGGTAGTACTCAAAAAATATAAAATAGCAAACTCAAAATTTTCACGGTATTTTGCAAACGACTCCGAATTTCGTTAAATAAATGACATATTTGGCTGTTTTATGTACGATTTATCACTTATTACTTGTTTTGCTCAACTTTTACAGGGTAGTACTCAAAAAATAATAAAAACTCAAAATTTTCACGGTATTTTGCAAACTACTCTGAATTCCGTTAAATAAATGACATATTTGGCTGTTTTATGTACGATTTATCACTTATTACTTGTTTTGCTCAACTTTTACAGGGTAGTACTAAAAAAATATAAAATAGCAAACTCAAAATTTTTGCGGTATTTTGCAAACGACTCCGAATTTCGTTAAATAAATGACATATTTGGCTGTTTTATGTACGATTTATTACTTATTACTTGTTTTGCTCAACTTTTACAGGGTAGTACTAAAAAAATATAAAATAGCAAACTCAAAATTTTCGCGGTATTTTGCAAACGACTCCGAATTTCGTTAAATAAATGACATATTTGGCTGTTTTATGTACGATTTATCACTTATTTCTTGTTTTGCTCAACTTTTACAGGGTAGTACTAAAAAAATATAAAATAGCAAACTCAAAATTTTCACGGTATTTTGCAAACGACTCCGAATTTCGTTAAATAAATGACATATTTGGCTGTTTTATGTACGATTTATCACTTATTACTTGTTTTGCTCAACTTTTACAGGGTAGTACTCAAAAAATATAAAATAGCAAACTCAAAATTTTCACGGTATTTTGCAAACGACTCCGAATTTCGTTAAATAAATGACATATTTGGCTGTTTTATGTACGATTTATCACTTATTACTTGTTTTGCTCAACTTTTACAGGGTAGTACTCAAAAAATATAAAATAGCAAACTCAAAATTTTCACGGTATTTTGCAAACGACTCCGAATTTCGTTAAATAAATGACATATTTGGCTGTTTTATGTACGATTTATCACTTATTACTTGTTTTGCTCAACTTTTACAGGGTAGTACTAAAAAAATATAAAATAGCAAACTCAAAATTTTCACGGTATTTTGCAAACGACTCCGAATTTCGTTAAATAAATGACATATTTGGCTGTTTTATGTACGATTTATCACTTATTACTTGTTTTGCTCAACTTTTACAGGGTAGTACTAAAAAAATATAAAATAGCAAACTCAAAATTTTCACGGTATTTTGCAAACGACTCCGAATTTCGTTAAATAAATGACATATTTGGCTATTTTATGTACGATTTATCACTTATTACTTGTTTTGCTCAACTTTTACAGGGTAGTACTCAAAAAATATAAAATAGCAAACTCAAAATTTTCGCGGTATTTTGCAAACGACTCCGAATTTCGTTAAATAAATGACATATTTGGCTGTTTTATGTACGATTTATCACTTATTACTTGTTTTGCTCAACTTTTACAGGGTAGTACTAAAAAAATATAAAATAGCAAACTCAAAATTTTCACGGTATTTTGCAAACGACTCCGAATTTCGTTTAATAAATGACATATTTGGCTGTTTTATGTACGATTTATCACTTATTACTTGTTTTGCTCAACTTTTACAGGGTAGTACTCAAAAAATATAAAATAGCAAACTCAAAATTTTCGCGGTATTTTGCAAACGACTCCGAATTTCGTTAAATAAATGACATATTTGGCTGTTTTATGTACGATTTATCACTTATTACTTGTTTTGCTCAACTTTTACAGGGTAGTACTAAAAAAATATAAAATAGCAAACTCAAAATTTTTGCGGTATTTTGCAAACGACTCCGAATTTCGTTAAATAAATGACATATTTGGCTGTTTTATGTACGATTTATTACTTATTACTTGTTTTGCTCAACTTTTACAGGGTAGTACTAAAAAAATATAAAATAGCAAACTCAAAATTTTCGCGGTATTTTGCAAACGACTCCGAATTTCGTTAAATAAATGACATATTTGGCTGTTTTATGTACGATTTATCACTTATTACTTGTTTTGCTCAACTTTTACAGGGTAGTACTCAAAAAATATAAAATAGCAAACTCAAAATTTTCGCGGTATTTTGCAAACGACTCCGAATTTCGTTAAATAAATGACATATTTGGCTGTTTTATGTACGATTTATTACTTATTACTTGTTTTGCTCAACTTTTACAGGGTAGTACTAAAAAAATATAAAATAGCAAACTTAAAATTTTCGCGGTATTTTGCAAACGACTCCGAATTTCGTTAAATAAATGACTTATTTGGCTGTTTTATGTACGTTTTATCACTTATTTCTTGTTTTGCTCAACTTTTACAGGGTAGTACTAAAAAAATATAAAATAGCAAACTCAAAATTTTTCGCGGTATTTTGCAAACGACTCCGAATTTCATTAAATAAATGACATATTTGGCTGTTTTATGTACGATTTATCACTTATTACTTGTTTTGCTCAACTTTTACAGGGTAGTACTAAAAAAATATAAAATAGCAAACTCTAAATTTTGGTATCCATCGTTAAGAGCGCGCACAAAAGAGCGCGCTTCAAAAGAGCGCGCACAAAAGAGCGCGTCTCAAAAGAGCGCGCATTCATTAGAGCGCGCATTCATTAGAGCGCGCGTCAACTTTTTTTACAGTGCTGAAAAAAAAAACAAAACAATTAAAAATGCTAATATATTGTTAATTTAAATAATTAAATATAAAAAATGCTTTATTGTCACTATAAATAAGGTGATCAAAATATAAAAAATGTATTTTTAAGACTAAATAAATAAAGAAAAATTTTAAGACTAAATAAATTAAAATTTTTTATAAATTTATTTATTTATTTATTTAGTCTTAATATTTTTCTTTATTATTTTCAAAATATGTTGATACTGTTGTTACTGTAGCAATATTTCGCATCAAAGCCATAGGTGATGAATACGAAAACCACCCAAATTTGGCGCTTAATCTTACATTCAAAATTTAAATGTAAGTTTTATCACAATTTATTTTTTTATTTATTTAGTCTTAAAAATACATTTTTTATATTTTGACCACTTTATTCACAGTGACAATAAAGCATTTTTTATATTTAATTATTTAAATTCAACAATATATTAGCATTTTTAATTGTTTTGGTTTTTTTTCAGCACTGTAAAAAAAGTTGACGCGCGCTCTTTTGTGCGCGCTCCTTTGTGCGCGCTCTTTCGTACGCGCTCTTATTAACGTGAACCAAAATTTTCGCGGTATTTTGCAAACGACACCGAATTTCGTTAAATAAATGACATATTTGGCTGTTTTATGTACGATTTATCACTTATTACTTGTTTTGCTCAACTTTTACAGGGTAGTACTCAAAAAATATAAAATAGCAAACTCAAAATTTTCGCAGTATTTTGCAAACGACTCCGAATTTCGTTAAATAAATGACATATTTGGCTGTTTTATGTACGATTTATCACTTATTACTTGTTTTGTTTAACTTTTACAGAATAGTACTCAAAAAATAATAAAAACTCATAATTTTCGCGGTATTTTGCAAACTACTCTGAATTCCGTTAAATAAATGACATATTTGGCTGTTTTATGTACGATTTATCACTTATTACTTGTTTTGCTCAACTTTTACAGGGTAGTACTCAAAAAATAATAAAAACTCATAATTTTCGCGGTATTTTTCAAACTACTCTGAATTCCGTTAAATAAATGACATATTTGGCTGTTTTATGTACGATTTAGCACTTATTACTTGTTTTGCTCAACTTTTACAGGGTAGTACTAAAAAAATAATAAAAACTCAAAATTTTCGCGGTATTTTGCAAACTACTCTGAATTCCGTTAAATAAATGACATATTTGGCTGTTTTATGTACGATTTATCACTTATTTCTTGTTTTGCTCAACTTTTACAGGGTAGTACTCAAAAAATATAAAATAGCAAACTCAAAATTTTCACGGTATTTTGCAAACGACTCCGAATTTCGTTAAATAAATGACATATTTGGCTGTTTTATGTACGATTTATCACTTATTTCTTGTTTTGCTCAACTTTTACAGGGTAGTACTAAAAAAATATAAAATAGCAAACTCAAAATTTTCGCAGTATTTTGCAAACGACTCCGAATTTCGTTAAATAAATGACATATTTGGCTGTTTTATGTACGATTTATCACTTATTACTTGTTTTGCTCAACTTTTACAGGGTAGTACTCAAAAAATATAAAATAGCAAACTCAAAATTTTCACGGTATTTTGCAAACGACTCCGAATTTCGTTAAATAAATGACATATTTGGCTGTTTTATGTACGATTTATCACTTATTACTTGTTTTGCTCAACTTTTACAGGGTAGTACTCAAAAAATATAAAATAGCAAACTCAAAATTTTCACGGTATTTTGCAAACGACTCCGAATTTCGTTAAATAAATGACATATTTGGCTGTTTTATGTACGATTTATCACTTATTACTTGTTTTGCTCAACTTTTACAGGGTAGTACTAAAAAAATATAAAATAGCAAACTCAAAATTTTCACGGTATTTTGCAAACGACTCCGAATTTCGTTAAATAAATGACATATTTGGCTGTTTTATGTACGATTTATCACTTATTACTTGTTTTGCTCAACTTTTACAGGGTAGTACTCAAAAAATATAAAATAGCAAACTCAAAATTTTCACGGTATTTTGCAAACGACTCCGAATTTCGTTAAATAAATGACATATTTGGCTGTTTTATGTACGATTTATCACTTATTACTTGTTTTGCTCAACTTTTACAGGGTAGTACTCAAAAAATATAAAATAGCAAACTCAAAATTTTCGCGGTATTTTGCAAACGACTCCGAATTTCGTTAAATAAATGACATATTTGGCTGTTTTATGTACGATTTATCACTTATTACTTGTTTTGTTTAACTTTTACAGAATAGTACTCAAAAAATAATAAAAACTCATAATTTTCGCGGTATTTTGCAAACTACTCTGAATTCCGTTAAATAAATGACATATTTGGCTGTTTTATGTACGATTTATCACTTATTACTTGTTTTGTTTAACTTTTACAGAATAGTACTCAAAAATAATAAAAACTCATAATTTTCGCGGTATTTTGCAAACTACTCTGAATTCCGTTAAATAAATGACATATTTGGCTGTTTTATGTACGATTTAGCACTTATTACTTGTTTTGCTCAACTTTTACAGGGTAGTACTAAAAAAATAATAAAAACTCAAAATTTTCGCGGTATTTTGCAAACTACTCTGAATTCCGTTAAATAAATGACATATTTGGCTGTTTTATGTACGATTTATCACTTATTTCTTGTTTTGCTCAACTTTTACAGGGTAGTACTCAAAAAATATAAAATAGCAAACTCAAAATTTTCACGGTATTTTGCAAACGACTCCGAATTTCGTTAAATAAATGACATATTTGGCTGTTTTATGTACGATTTATCACTTATTTCTTGTTTTGCTCAACTTTTACAGGGTAGTACTAAAAAAATATAAAATAGCAAACTCAAAATTTTCACGGTATTTTGCAAACGACTCCGAATTTCGTTAAATAAATGACATATTTGGCTGTTTTATGTACGATTTAGCACTTATTACTTGTTTTGCTCAACTTTTACAGGGTAGTACTAAAAAAATAATAAAAATAGCAAACTCAAAATTTTCGCGGTATTTTGCAAACTACTCTGAACTCCGTTAAATAAATGACATATTTGGCTGTTTTATGTACGATTTATCACTTATTTCTTGTTTTGCTCAACTTTTACAGGGTAGTACTCAAAAAATATAAAATAGCAAACTCAAAATTTTCACGGTATTTTGCAAACGACTCCGAATTTCGTTAAATAAATGACATATTTGGCTGTTTTATGTACGATTTATCACTTATTACTTGTTTTGCTCAACTTTTACAGGGTAGTACTCAAAAAATATAAAATAGCAAACTCAAAATTTTCGCGGTATTTTGCAAACGACTCCGAATTTCGTTAAATAAATGACATATTTGGCTGTTTTATGTACGATTTATCACTTATTACTTGTTTTGCTCAACTTTTACAGGGTAGTACTAAAAAAATATAAAATAGCAAACTCAAAATTTTCACGGTATTTTGCAAACGACTCCGAATTTCGTTTAATAAATGACATATTTGGCTGTTTTATGTACGATTTATCACTTATTACTTGTTTTGCTCAACTTTTACAGGGTAGTACTCAAAAAATATAAAATAGCAAACTCAAAATTTTCGCGGTATTTTGCAAACGACTCCGAATTTCGTTAAATAAATGTCATATTTGGCTGTTTTATGTACGATTTATCACTTATTACTTGTTTTGCTCAACTTTTACAGGGTAGTACTAAAAAAATATAAAATAGCAAACTCAAAATTTTTGCGGTATTTTGCAAACGACTCCGAATTTCGTTAAATAAATGACATATTTGGCTATTTTATGTACGATTTATTACTTATTACTTGTTTTGCTCAACTTTTACAGGGTAGTACTAAAAAAATATAAAATAGCAAACTCAAAATTTTCGCGGTATTTTGCAAACGACTCCGAATTTCGTTAAATAAATGACATATTTGGCTGTTTTATGTACGATTTATCACTTATTTCTTGTTTTGCTCAACTTTTACAGGGTAGTACTAAAAAAATATAAAATAGCAAACTCAAAATTTTCACGGTATTTGCAAACGACTCCGAATTTCGTTAAATAAATGACATATTTGGCTGTTTTATGTACGATTTATCACTTATTACTTGTTTTGCTCAACTTTTACAGGGTAGTACTCAAAAAATATAAAATAGCAAACTCAAAATTTTCACGGTATTTTGCAAACGACTCCGAATTTCGTTAAATAAATGACATATTTGGCTGTTTTATGTACGATTTATCACTTATTACTTGTTTTGCTCAACTTTTACAGGGTAGTACTCAAAAAATATAAAATAGCAAACTCAAAATTTTCACGGTATTTTGCAAACGACTCCGAATTTCGTTAAATAAATGACATATTTGGCTGTTTTATGTACGATTTATCACTTATTACTTGTTTTGCTCAACTTTTACAGGGTAGTACTAAAAAAATATAAAATAGCAAACTCAAAATTTTCACGGTATTTTGCAAACGACTCCGAATTTCGTTAAATAAATGACATATTTGGCTGTTTTATGTACGATTTATCACTTATTACTTGTTTTGCTCAACTTTTACAGGGTAGTACTAAAAAAATATAAAATAGCAAACTCAAAATTTTCACGGTATTTTGCAAACGACTCCGAATTTCGTTAAATAAATGACATATTTGGCTATTTTATGTACGATTTATCACTTATTACTTGTTTTGCTCAACTTTTACAGGGTAGTACTCAAAAAATATAAAATAGCAAACTCAAAATTTTCGCGGTATTTTGCAAACGACTCCGAATTTCGTTAAATAAATGACATATTTGGCTGTTTTATGTACGATTTATCACTTATTACTTGTTTTGCTCAACTTTTACAGGGTAGTACTAAAAAAATATAAAATAGCAAACTCAAAATTTTCACGGTATTTTGCAAACGACTCCGAATTTCGTTTAATAAATGACATATTTGGCTGTTTTATGTACGATTTATCACTTATTACTTGTTTTGCTCAACTTTTACAGGGTAGTACTCAAAAAATATAAAATAGCAAACTCAAAATTTTCGCGGTATTTTGCAAACGACTCCGAATTTCGTTAAATAAATGACATATTTGGCTGTTTTATGTACGATTTATCACTTATTACTTGTTTTGCTCAACTTTTACAGGGTAGTACTAAAAAAATATAAAATAGCAAACTCAAAATTTTTGCGGTATTTTGCAAACGACTCCGAATTTCGTTAAATAAATGACATATTTGGCTGTTTTATGTACGATTTATTACTTATTACTTGTTTTGCTCAACTTTTACAGGGTAGTACTAAAAAAATATAAAATAGCAAACTCAAAATTTTCGCGGTATTTTGCAAACGACTCCGAATTTCGTTAAATAAATGACATATTTGGCTGTTTTATGTACGATTTATCACTTATTACTTGTTTTGCTCAACTTTTACAGGGTAGTACTCAAAAAATATAAAATAGCAAACTCAAAATTTTCGCGGTATTTTGCAAACGACTCCGAATTTCGTTAAATAAATGACATATTTGGCTGTTTTATGTACGATTTATTACTTATTACTTGTTTTGCTCAACTTTTACAGGGTAGTACTAAAAAAATATAAAATAGCAAACTTAAAATTTTCGCGGTATTTTGCAAACGACTCCGAATTTCGTTAAATAAATGACTTATTTGGCTGTTTTATGTACGTTTTATCACTTATTTCTTGTTTTGCTCAACTTTTACAGGGTAGTACTAAAAAAATATAAAATAGCAAACTCAAAATTTTTCGCGGTATTTTGCAAACGACTCCGAATTTCATTAAATAAATGACATATTTGGCTGTTTTATGTACGATTTATCACTTATTACTTGTTTTGCTCAACTTTTACAGGGTAGTACTAAAAAAATATAAAATAGCAAACTCAAAATTTTGGTATCCATCGTTAAGAGCGCGCACAAAAGAGCGCGCTTCAAAAGAGCGCGCATTCATTAGAGCGCGCATTCATTAGAGCGCGCGTCAACTTTTTTTACAGTGCTGAAAAAAAAAACAAAACAATTAAAAATGCTAATATATTGTTAATTTAAATAATTAAATATAAAAAATGCTTTATTGTCACTATAAATAAGGTGATCAAAATATAAAAAATGTATTTTTAAGACTAAATAAATAAAGAAAAATTTTAAGACTAAATAAATAAAAATTTTTTATAAATTTATTTATTTATTTATTTAGTCTTAATATTTTTCTTTATTATTTTCAAAATATGTTGATACTGTTGTTACTGTAGCAATATTTCGCATCAAAGCCATAGGTGATGAATACGAAAACCACCCAAATTTGGCGCTTAATCTTACATTCAAAATTTAAATGTAAGTTTTATCACAATTTATTTTTTTATTTATTTAGTCTTAAAAATACATTTTTTATATTTTGACCACTTTATTCACAGTGACAATAAAGCATTTTTTATATTTAATTATTTAAATTCAACAATATATTAGCATTTTTAATTGTTTTGGTTTTTTTTTCAGCACTGTAAAAAAAGTTGACGCGCGCTCTTTTGTGCGCGCTCCTTTGTGCGCGCTCTTTCGTACGCGCTCTTATTAACGTGAACCAAAATTTTCGCGGTATTTTGCAAACGACTCCGAATTTCGTTAAATAAATGACATATTTGGCTGTTTTATGTACGATTTATCACTTATTACTTGTTTTGCTCAACTTTTACAGGGTAGTACTCAAAAAATATAAAATAGCAAACTCAAAATTTTCGCGGTATTTTGCAAACGACACCGAATTTCGTTAAATAAATGACATATTTGGCTGTTTTATGTACGATTTATCACTTATTACTTGTTTTGTTTAACTTTTACAGAATAGTACTCAAAAAATAATAAAAACTCATAATTTTCGCGGTATTTTGCAAACTACTCTGAATTCCGTTAAATAAATGACATATTTGGCTGTTTTATGTACGATTTATCACTTATTACTTGTTTTGTTTAACTTTTACAGAATAGTACTCAAAAAATAATAAAAACTCATAATTTCGCGGTATTTTGCAACTACTCTGAATTCCGTTAAATAAATGACATATTTGGCTGTTTTATGTACGATTTAGCACTTATTACTTGTTTTGCTCAACTTTTACAGGGTAAGTACTAAAAAAATAATAAAAACTCAAAATTTTCGCGGTATTTTGCAAACTACTCTGAATTCCGTTAAATAAATGACATATTTGGCTGTTTTATGTACGATTTATCACTTATTTCTTGTTTTGCTCAACTTTTACAGGGTAGTACTCAAAAAATATAAAATAGCAAACTCAAAATTTTCACGGTATTTTGCAAACGACTCCGAATTTCGTTAAATAAATGACATATTTGG